>ML779575.1:1465439-1488611 GCA_009831015.1 Picea engelmannii | reverse complement strand
TTTAAAGTTGTGGTACAAGAAAAAGAAAATCACATTGCAGGATGTGTCTCTTAGTAAGAAAGATGGACCCATGGAGGCTAGCAAAGAAGTTATTACCCAGTCTGAAGTTGAATCAGAGGCAGAGTCTACAGAAGGAGATGAAGTAAACCTACAAGAAGGACATAATCACGAAGTTAAGGAGGTCATTGACTCAAAGGCACAAAGTGTTGCAGATTTGAAGAAAAAAGAACAAATTCCTATAGTTGTAGTATATCGCCATCCACATCATATAGAAATGCAAAAGTCATCAAGGCAAGGGCATGTGCATGAACACATTTATGCACCAGCAGGGCACCAGACAGGAAACCGATCAAGAGGTGCATGGAGGACTACCAGCACTACGGGAAGAGCTCAAGCTACAAAAACAATCCCATGGCAACCCCGACATGATGCAGAGAAAGATAAGGGTGGAAAGGTAGCAGATAGACATAATGTTCGACTTCCGTTGGGATGGATGGATGGTCGTACTTGGTACCATTTGGCTACATTGCTTAGTCGGTCATATTGTATGGTTTCTTCTCATGTTTCGAAGACGAAACATGTGAAGGGGGATGGAATGTAGTATACCTAGGGAGGTAATATGGGGTACCTAGGGAGGTACCCAATGTGAATGTAGTTATGTGTTATTAGTGGAAGTCAATTAATATATGGGAATGTGGTCATTCAATCTAAGGTGGACTAGGTCCATTATATTAATAAAGGTCCACTATGGTAGTTGGATGTAATAAATGTGAGAAGGCTCTCTAGAAGGTTCCTAGGAGATAGGGAGAGCTATATAAAGAAGTGTAGGCAATGTAATGAAACATAGTGAAGAATATTATGATTGTACAAGCAATGATTGCTTGAGGAGTTTTATCCTTCCATAAGGATTAATATATGGTGTTACCCTACCTCAAGGGTTTTCTTTATTTCTTGTGTTCATGTTATGGTGAATGGTTTATCATTTATTCTTGGTATTATTGAAGTATATTTCCAGATCTGGTTAGGTACTTAACAGTCTAGGTCTAGGTCTAGGTATTTTCATTCCTTGTGATGTCTAGGTCTTTCCATGTCTAGGTATTACCATGTATAGGAGTGTGAGAGGGAGAGAGAGGGAGATAGACATGGGGGCTAGACAGGGAGACATAGAAGGGGGGTATAGAGAGAGAGTGAGATGGAGACATAGAGGGGGGGTAGAGAGAGTGAATGAGAGGAAGGGGTGGATATAGAGTGAATGGAGGTAGAGAAAGCAAGAGAGAGAGGGAGGGGGATTCAAAGTGTGGGGGAGAGTAATGTCCCTAGCCATCAACCCCACTGCTAGGAAACTCTACTACTTGGAAACATTCTCATAATTATATATATAACATGCATTAAATCAAATTAACACATTTAACATGGATTTATTGTTGTCATACAGACTTAAACATAATTAACAACAATTCAAACTTGCAACGGAATACATGATAACATTTCAAGACATAGACACACATCACATGTAAATTAAGTACAAAATTAATTATTATCTTTTAAACTGGAGAACCACCAATTGCGTGCAGACCTTCCACGAACCTCCCAACCTTAGACGGTGCTACTCATCACTCTCAGCAGTAGGTCACCCCTAAGTTGGGACTAAACTCCATCGGGCAAGGGAATTCTAGGCTAGGCAAGGTCAACGAAAGACACACAATTTATGAGGAAGGATTCTCTCCCAGAAGCCACTTATGCCCACTGCTCATAGACTCTCATTCCCCACATGCCTGTCCCACCCCAGGAGTATACACCTTCACAGTCACCAAGACAGTCCTTTGGCTACTAAACCTCACTTGCCTTGGGCTTTAGCAACAGGCCGGACCGGAATTCTCCAAGCTCTGTGGCATCTACAAGACCCATTCCAGGAGTTCTCACTCCCTCTGCACACTCTCTCACTTGGCGAGAGTCGCTCATAGGCTTGACAACCTACCTCTTCAACCACAGCCACCTCTCTCACCTGGAGAGAGTGTTTCACACAGGCCTAACAACCTGCTTCTTCAGATCTATTCTAGCACAAGGAGGACAAAAAATGGCTCAGCTAGGAACATATGACGGTAAAAAATCACACTCATATAAGGGATTGTGTGGCCACAATAACCCACAGCTAAAACACACACGATGTAGACAATTACGGTATGCTCAGGTTTCTCAAAATATAACAACCCAAACAGTTAAGCACGGACTCAGATTTGCAGTGTGGATAAACCGGTTCACAGGAAACATAGGAGACATGGCTCAGTCCACGGGTTTGCCACTGGTTTTCAGGGTGCATGACAAGAAAATTATGCAAAGGTCGATGATGGAGACCAGACGTAGAGACTAGACAGAATTCGCGGGAATGCACCACTCGATCATAGAGGTCTCATGGTTTCATTTTTTAGAGTTGTGTGATCTATGCAGCAATCAGACGCCGACTCCAAACGGTTCAGACAATGGATGGAAGAATGGAGGATGAACCCCCAACTCAGCTGACGCTTCATCTTTTAACCACATGCACCCAGGTTGACACTTGTCTTCCTGGAGCTACATGCATTCTCTTTTTCACATGTTGGAGCTTTGTGTGTTGCTTCTCCCATGACTTAGGATAAAAAAAAAATTTGTCACATAGCTTTAGAATAATAATAAAGTATTATTCTCAAGGACTTAAGCCCCTAAGATTAGCCCCTGTTTCCAACCTTTCAGCCCCTTTTCCCTTAGCCATTATGTGGAATATTAGTCCCCCATCACTCTTTCTTCATGGTCAGTCAGCACACATCGATGTTTATATGTTATATTAATGATCTGCATAATTACATATACAAAATCATGCTCCTGGCCTTAATACTTAGGCTCTCTGGCCTAATAAACACATAAGCCCGCCAACTTATCAATACTCGGCTCACCGAGCTACAAAACATGATTACAATTCATAAACATGATTAAAATTCATAATATAACTGGGGCACTACCGGGGAATATTACATGGAGAGAGGAGTAGATGTAGGAGAGAGAGAGAGACGGGGGGCTAGAAAATAAGAAATAGGTAAAAGGAACATGTGCTCATTCTTAAGAACACATGCGTTCTCTTAGAAATGTGTGCACATTCCTACAATGCGTGCACACTCTTAGAAATGCGTGCACACTCTTAAGAACACATGCATGTTCTTTTGAATTCAATTTTTTTGGGCAGGATTGACAACGTGTATGTTGACTTGGTTTCCTTGGATTTAGGTTCAAGATGAAAAACCTAGTGGTTCAGTTTGCAAATTGATAAAAACCTCCATTTTTGTGAATATGTTACCCATGATTTTGGTCGTCATGATGATGTATTGATGATGGTGTACTTAGGATCTTCATAAGAACTTTCTCCTGAGAAAAGTTACTTTCATCTCTTCCCAGAAAACTCATTTTTGGAGAAGGTTTGCAGGCTGCTAATATATTTGGGTGCGAGAATGCCTGATTCTCGTAGGCTTCTTTAAGCTAGGGTGTGAACTTCTCGCGTTGTGTTGAATAGCCAAGGTGTGAACTCTTCCTAAATCATGTAAAAAGATGAATTCTCGATGCTTCTAGAAGGGAATCTTCTAGAAGAATGGGTTGGCATTCGAATGGTTATCTTTGCACTGGATTCCCTGATATTTTGGGATCATTCTTATCCAAGTAACTATCTCATTATCTCCTATATATTGAGGGAATTCTCATGGAAAAGGTCAAGCAAGATTCATTGGAGAATTGGTGAAAGAATTGTGTGAAGGACTTAGCTTGAACAGCGGCTTGGCGACTCTAGCAAGTCTATCAAGAGGATTTGATCTTCTTCATGCAAGGATTGAGCAAGTGTGTGTGTTGGAGCCAAGAGCTATCGAAAGGCTAGGGAGATCTGTTAGTGTCCGCACCTACCTATTAGTCCGATAACAGAATACCTATCTATATCTCTATTTTTTATGTTATTTTTCTATAGGCTACAGAATTTAGTTGTTGACGAAACTATAGAAATAGATAGAGTCAACTATGTAGATTCCAAATATATAGTTTTTTTTTAATTGATATTTTTTACTATTTTTATTCTATTTTTGTCTTCACATATATCAAAATCCTAGAATACATACCTCTCTTATTTCTGCTATAACTTTTTGTCGGCTTGACCATTTCTAGAATGAACTATATGTTGCACTAGAGGTGATCGATATCTACAATCTAAAAATAAATAAATTCTTCTGATCATGTTAAGACTGTCACTCTCTCTCTCACTCACTGTTTTTCTATTTTGGTGTATTCCTCTCTCTCTCTCTCTCTCTCTCTCTCTCTCTCTCTCTCTCTCTCTCGTTAAGATCCTCACACTAGAAAAACACACACAAAAGTAAATAAATTTCGATATTATAAATTTCCAAAAAATACACCACACTAGAAAAACGGGTTCTCTACAATTATACAAGTTTTTGGAATGAAATTCCATTGTTAAGGTACTCAACACTTGGACGAACAAGGATATATACCTTATACTTTGCTGGAAAAATAACATACCATTGTTAGAAAAAAAAACAAATTTCACATAGGTATTCACAATTTCTATGAATAAAATTTGTATATTCGGAAAGCTAATTCAATTTCCTACATTTCATCTTTTTACACCATATTCAAATTCATTGTAGAAGTACCTTGAATAATCCCTCCAAATTAACATATTGTTGATTTTCCATGTTTTCATTGTCACTAACATGTGATGAGAGACCATCATTAGATTGAAATACCCATAGGTTAACAAATAAGTAGTAGAAACATATTAATCAATAATTATGTTAGTAGGATGAGATATTTTTTCTATGGATCTAGTTCATCTCTCCCAAATAACCTAGTGGCATTGCTAGCATTTCTAACCTAGCACATTCACTTCTCTAGTTGATGCTTAAATTTTGATTGCTTCCTTGCTTATGAATATTTTTGCAAGAGCGAAGCATCCTCCCCTTATGTATAGAATAATGAAGTATATCCTTATTTCTTTCATCATGCATCATCCAAGATTCACCTCAT
The DNA here is from genome assembly GCA_009831015.1 of Picea engelmannii. Classification (NCBI taxonomy): domain Eukaryota; kingdom Viridiplantae; phylum Streptophyta; class Pinopsida; order Pinales; family Pinaceae; genus Picea; species Picea engelmannii. Next base: position 1,483,559 of record ML779575.1, on the reverse strand, counting down.
GTTCAAAACCTATGTCTCCTCTCATGTCAGGATCTCCGATGAATACTTTCATCTGGTCTTCCATGATCCCTTTAATAGTTATGATCACATTTTCTCAACTATCAGGTACCCTACTTTCTTTAGATCCACTTGACAAGGGTTAACCATGATTAATCAAGCCAGTGAAAACACCTTAATTCCAATAGATCTAGAGGCCCTACATTAAACTACATTTTACCTTAAGCATGGATATATTTATTGATTCAATGGTCTTTCTCCACCTTTGGAGTATCTTAACTATTCATGGATATCCTCATCCTTGAAAGCATGAATTCAAGAAGAAGTCTACATCGACCCCTATGCTAAGGATTTTTTCATTGTTAAATTTGATCTAGGAGTCTATGAATACCTCATCCTGAACTTTGGTCCATGGTTTTGAGGGAGGGTCAACTTGTGCATGAATCCTTGGCTTCTCACCTTCAAGCCATCCATAGAATTGGTTGTAGTGTCGGTAAGGATTCAAAATATTTCTTTACAATTTTGCTCATTTGAATATTTACATGAAATAGAAAACATCCTAGGTAAATTCCATGCCTGAGCACAAATAAATAAAAAATCTGCACACCACTACCTTCATTGAAATCTATGTTGATATATGTTACTTGAAATGGATTTTGGTAGAAATTCAATAGTAGTTAAAGACTATATTTTTTTCAACATATGACTTGTTACTACTTACTTCCTTTTGCTGCCAAAGGATCCTACTCTTAGCAAAAGGAAGCCTAAAAATCGACCTAGTGGAAAGGAATTACAAAGTAGAATTACCATACCAGTATAACAACCTATCCTCCATTCATCTTTAAATATGATTCTAGTGACTCTTAGTGACTCCTCATCCCTTTAGGGATCACTACTTAATAAAAACAATTCAACCAATAACATTAGGATTTTCAATAAATCAAAGTCTCAAGATGAACATATATAACTTAAATAATAATTTTTTGGATTTTTTTTGCACTTGATAATATATTTTATCAATGTAAGTCATTATTTTAATAACGCATATAAAATATTACATATATAAACCATGAATTTCACTATGGATATGCATTGACAAAGCTTGAAGTGTATAATGATTATTTTGTTAGATATTCTATATATCAAAATTTACTTTGTGGTAGGGAAACTCATATCACTTTTACTTCTATGGTCTAATGAAAGAGCATCAAACCTGATAAACTTATCCATATAAATAAAAACAAACCTATTTATATGATGATTGATACATCCTTTACATCACCAATTTGAGTGATAAAAAGATGGAAATAATTATGGTTTCTTTAAAACTGAAAACAAAGCTTTGATCTCTTCAAACCAAAAGAAGAAGAGATGCACTCCACTCAATTATATAAAATAGATTATTTGAAAGTTTAAAATATGTTTTCTATCTAGTTTTTTCATATGTAAGCAAGTTTCACAAACATACATTATCAAATAATAAATATTTAAACTAAGGTTTATTCTTTAGTGAGAATTACAACTACTAAAGGATTTAAATCATTGGTTAGGCTTTTGGAATTCAAAATAGAGCTATATTAAGTTGAGACAACATGGCTAAGAGGAGATTCAATAACAAATGGACCCAAAATCTCACCTAAGAGGTGAACTAATGGTGTTGTAGTTTGTAAATCCTACTTTGAAAGGGCCTCATTAATATGTTTGGTGATTATATTTATTTTGGAAGGGTTCATTTTCATTTTTCTTGTTTAATTTTACATATGTATTGTTTTACATAGGCTGTATAACCTTGTTTAATTGTTGCTTAATTGTTGAATTGTCTTGTAAGCATGAAACCTTACCCATTGATTGGTTCCATTCATTTTGGATCAAACTTTCACTATGAGAAAACAACCTTTTACATTTTTGTAAATTTTTGTAACTTTGATTTTGGTATTATCTAAGTGTTTGGAATTCGACAATATAAATTTAATAAAAATGTCATTTTTTGGGATACTCTCATTATAAAAATTTAACCTCTCAACAATTTATGATAAGATTTCAATTAAAATTAAACTAATAATATCCCCTTAAAAAAACTAGAACATTTAAGTTACAAAGTTAACTTTTACAGTTTAGTAAATCTATAACAAGATTTTTGTAATCTTGTCATTTTCCCCTTTGTAAATCTATGATCACACTTTTATAATCTTGGCTCTTACACTTTTGTAAATCTATGATTAGAAGTTTATACAAATAATCCTTTACATGCTTTTGTAAATTTATAATGGACTTTTGTAACTTTGATTTTTACACTTTTGTAAATCTATGTAACCTTAATAACCAAAAAATAATCCTTTTACACTTTTGTAAATTTGTGTAACCTTGACTTTTACACTTTTATAAATCTATGGTTGAAAAATTATACTTCTATAAATCTTAACAACCCTTTGTATGATTGATTGGAAAATAACTTTGACTTTTACACTTTTGTAAATTTATGATTGGAAAATTAGACTTTTAGAAATCTTAAATTTATAATTGGAAATTTAGACTTGAAAATCTCAAACTTGACTTTTGCACTGTTATAGATCTATGATTGGAAAATTAGCCTTCTAGAAATCTATGATTGGAAAAATAGACTTTTAAAAATCTTAACTTTGACTTTTATAATAATTGGAAAATTAAATTTTTGAAAAATTAAAATAAAAAATTACACTTATGAAAATGGAAAATTTGGAATATTTTACTTTTGAAAATCTATGATTTTAAAATTACATTTTTTTAAATTTATGATTGGAAAACTAGCATTTTGGAAATGTTAATATTGAATTTTACACTTTTGTAATTCTATAATTAAAAAACTAGATTTCTAGAAAACTTGATTTTGATTTTTTAAATTTTATAAACCTATGATTGGAAAATTACACTTTGGGAAATCTATAATTATAATTAATCTTAAATTGTATACTTTTGTAAATTTATAATTAAAAATTACATTTTTTTAAATTTATGATTGGAAAACTAGCATTTTGGAAATGTTAATATTGAATTTTACACTTTTATAATTCTATAATTAAAAAACTAGATTTCTAGAAAACTTGATTTTGATTTTTTAAATTTTATAAACCTATGATTGGAAAATTACACTTTGGGAAATCTATAATTATAATTAATCTTAAATTGTATACTTTTGTAAATTTATAATTGAAATTTTTTTTAAAAAATACCATTGAATTTTACATTTTGTAAATCTATTATTAATCACTTTTACAAATTCATATTGAAAAATTAACCTAAATTTATAATTAGATATTTTTGTAAATCTATGATTGGAAAATTACCCTTTACATTTTACATTTTTGTAAAAAAATAATGTTCATATTCTTGAAAAAATTTGCCCTTTGTAAATTTATAATATTTTTGTAATTCTATAATTAAACACTTTTATAAATTTATGATTGGAAAATTAACTTATGATTTTAAACACTATTATAAAATGACTCTTCATCTTAGTACATTTATGAACGAAAATTTACACTTTACAAATTTATAATATTTTTGTAAATCTATAATCAAATATTTTAATTAAACACTTTGTAACTTATAATTAAACACTTTTAGAAATTTACTCTAAAAATTTTTAAAAATTTTAAAAGAAAATTTTAAAAATTTATGATTAAAAATTTATTTTAACTTTTTACACTTACATTTTTGTAAATTCACTTACATTTTTGTAAATTCATAAATGAAAAAATACTTTAACTTCTTACACTTTATAAATCTATGATAAATTCACTTACATTTTTGTAAATTCATAAATGAAAAATTACTTTAACTTCTTACACTTTATAAATCTATGATATTGCAAAATTAATTAATTTACCCTTCACACAAACTTACACCTTTGTAAATTTATGATTGGAAAATTATTTTGACTTTTTGCCATGGTAAAAATAGTTAAATTACCCTCATCATGCACGCAAATATTTCAAATATCTCCCACTAATGTTGCCCTTTCGTTCACTGATAGCCTAAGTCACCAGACACGTGGACACGGGACACGGAGGACACGAAAATACGAGTGTCGGACACGGGCACGGCGACCCCCGGAAACAGGACACGGAGGACACGTTATATATATATATTAAAAAATATATATATATTAATATATATATATATATATATATATATTAAATTATGAATTACACATACAAAATTAATAAAATTGTAAACATTTAAATTTTAATGATACATATTACAAATTCATTATTCAATCTTGAATCATACAAATTACAATGATACAAGTTACAACTAGGTACTAAGTTCTACTTCTCATGAATAATGACAAACATTGAAATTTGAAACACACAAGAAATTCAAACCATAAACTGCAGTTAGAAATTCTTGAAGAATGGTGGACAAATCCACTTGCTTGGCACTTGGAATCCCTTCTCACACTCTACCAAAGCCTTTTGCTGCTCTCTAACCCTTTCTTGCTGCTCCAACCTGTTTGCAAAATGACMAAAAAACAAAATTAAAACCGGTTTTGAGGGCGCGGGCTTCTTTTCTGCGGGACACGTGTCCTAATTTCGGGACACGTTTTTCACTGGTGTCGGACACGATTTTGGCACGTGTCACGCACTCATGACACGGACTGGACACGAATCGGACACGTGTCCTAGCGAATCGTGTCCGATTCGTTGGACACGCGACACGGGGGGGGGACGTATCCTGTGACTTAGCTGATAGCTCAATGCCCCTGCAACTTGGGCTTCACGTGCATTACCATTAGCGTTCGATTTCTTTCACAGAATTGCCCTCATATCTTTCACCACCGGGTTCTAGAATCAACAACCAACAATCCGGCAATGAGGAAAAAGCATTCATTTTCAAACTAAAGGCTTGACAACCTCGCAATACAACCAAGGTGATGAATTTCAAAAGCGGTTTGTTTTTTCATTACACTGTAAATTTGCGATGCAACTACAATCTCAAACTTAAAGAATATGGATATCTAATACCAATTTAAAGAATATTAACATAAATTCATTTTAAATCTAAATCTATCAAACATAGAGAGTGATTAAATATGGACAATGTGCTGAAAAATAATTAATAACATGTTCATATGGTTCTTTTGATCATATGATCATAAGAGTTCAACTCTATCAAGCACCAAATAATTAATAACAGGTTTATATGGTTTTTTTTTATCATGTGATCATAAGAGTTCAACTCTATGAAGCACCTAGAGGGATCAAATATGTTGAGGTGTAATTTTTTTTTTATCTTTTAAAATGTATTTAGGTTAATATGAAGTCAAGAGTAACAACATTTGTATGTAAATATCATATTTATATCCAGATATGTCCTTTTATCTCTTTATATAGCAATATTTATATACATCTCTCTCTCATATATATATATATATATATATATATATAATTTGTTATAAGTATTCATTTTTTTTGAAATAGAGTTGTATGCATTACACTTTTGAGTGAAAACATCTCCATCATACTAGGTTGTAGGGAACCTAGTTACTCTCAATGCAATAAATAACAAGAAGATATTCACTCAGAGCAAGAAACGGTGGAAAATGTCAAAATCTAATCTACTGTATTCAAATAATAGTGTACAAAATATAGTAGAGTCATGATAACCACCATATAATTGTCAATGGGATTAAATTCTGTAGGGTCCAAGTGCTTGTATGCATTTGAAGTGTCTAAGAGAGGTGGAAAATATGGTCGAAGCAGTTCCACATTAAATATCGGGTGCAAGCTAAGGAAAGGAACAATACTTTATTCAAAATAATTCTCACCCAAAGCCTTGGTGATGGTGTAAGGCCCATATGAAGACATACCTTATCCCCCACCTAAAACTTGTGTGGTACCTGATGTTGATTGTGGCGTTGCTTGTACTTGTCATTGACTTTCTGCAAAATATTATGGAATTGTTGTTGGATGTGTCGAATTTGCTCAACAAATTTGGTTACTTGATTATCCTCAATCTAAGCATGGGAGGAATCTTCCCGTGCGGGTGAAATGGATAGAACTACGTCAATATGGACCAATGGATGGAACCCTAAGAACACCTAAAAAGGGATGTGACCAATAAACATGTGGAGGGATATGTTGTAGCTATGTTGAACATAAGGAAGGATTTCATCCCATGTGTGTGGATGTTTGGAATTGTACATCCTCAGAATATGGACAATCATCCTTTTAACTACCTTTGTTTGTCCATCAGTCTGTGGGTGTAAGGCAGTCAAACTGCTCAACTTGGTGTCCATCATTGACCATAGGTTGAACCAAAAATTACTCAAGAACCTACTATCTTGATATGAGATAATGGTTTGTGGGAGCCCAAAATGAACCCAAACATGTTCAAAGAATATCTTGGTGGTGGCCTCGACTATGATGCTCTTCTTGTAGGGTGCCAAAACTACCATCTTAGAGAATCAATCAATGACCTTGAAGAAATAGTCATTCCCATGCTTGCTTGAAAGTAGACTCGACATGTGATCCATGGAGATGGACTCCCAAGGCCTATCTGGAGTAGGTAAAGGGGTGTATAGCCCCCGTTTATTGATGGAGGACTTAGTAATGGTGTAGGTAATGCAAGATCTGATGTGCTTGCATACATCTTGTCGAAGCTTCAACCAATATAAATTCTTTTGCAGTAATTCCATTATTTTGTCCACACCAAAATTTCATGTTGCCCGACTTTAATGAGATTCCCAAATCATATTTGCATGCTCGTTTGAAGGAACACATAGATGCCTTAGATGGCATAGTAATCCATCCTATATATGAAAGTATGGAACTATTTTTCCTACGCTCAATTTCTGATAAGTAGCAGCAAAGTCAGAGTCATTATTGTATAATTGTGGCCACCCGAACATCTCATGCCCGCAGGAGTTAAGAACTTTGGTTAGTACCAAATCAGAGGTCGATTGAGGCAATATGCGACATGGTTGGTTCTTCCCTTCTTGTACTTGATGTTCAAGTGGAATTGTTACAGGTACATGGACCACTTATGATGTTGTTCATTTTGTAATTGTCCTTGTGTCTCCATGAATTCCATAGACTTGTGATCAATGTGGATGAGTGTTTCCTTCCCTAGAAAGTAATGTTTCCACTACCGAAATTCCTACACAATGGAGTACATCTCTTTGTCGTAGGTGGGATATCGTTGAATAACATTAGATAACGTTTCAATATGATAGGCTACTGGATTCCCATGCTCAGTGAGGACTACACCAATAACATAATATGAAGCATATGTCTTAATCTCAAATGGTTGTTGCACGTCTGGTATAATAAGGACTGGTGTTGAGCAAAGGAGGAATTTCAAATCCTTGAATTCTTTCTATTGGGATGCATCCCACACAAAATTGGCCTTCTCTCCACCCTTGGTCACCTCGATTAAGCCCCGAGTGATATTAGAGAACCCCCAACATAAACCTGCGATAGAAGTTGTCTAGGCCCAAGAAGTTGTGGAGCTCGATCATTTTTTTTGGTGCCGATGAATTGTGGATGACTTGCATCTTTGTTGGATCCACATGCACACCCTGCTCATCCATGATGTATCCCAAATATTGGAATCTCTGCATGATGAAGGAACACTTCTCCAAATTGGCATATAACTTGGATTGTCGCAGGGTGCACAAGACCTAATGAATATTCTTCAAATGTTCCTCCAAGTTTGTGCTAAAGATGAGGATGTCATCTAGATATACGACCACAAAGGAGTTTGTGAATGGCTGCAATATATGATCCATCATCTACATGAATGTGGTTAAGGAATTAGTCAAACCAAAAGACATGACCAACCACTTGAAGAGATCTTCTTTAGACTTGAAGGTTGTCTTCCATACATCATTTTTCTCAATCGACACCTGGTGGTAGCTTGACATCAAATCAATCTTACTGAAAAAATAAGCTCCCTTGAGCTGATCGAGAAGATCATCAATATAGGGGATTGGGTACCAGTTCTTGACTATGATCTTGTTCGGGGCTCTGTAATCTATACAAAGTTGCAATATCCAAACCTCCTTCTATACCAAAAAAATTGGACTCTTACCAGGTGAGGAGCTTGGTATGATGTGGCCCTTTAGAATTAGCTTTTGGATATGGTGTTTGATTTCTTCATTCTCCATAACATAACACCTATACATAAGGCTATTAGGTAGGGGAGCATCGGGTCTCAAATCAATTGAGTGTTGACAGTGCACAAGCACCCCAATAGGAGAGGAAAATATGTTTATGTTCTCTTCTACTATCTTTTCCACCTGTTGATGTGTGTAGAGATACCACATGTAGAGGTTTTGGCAGTTGCAATGGAATTTCATTCAACTTCTAACCGAACCATAAAAAGGAAAAATCTCCCATTTTGAGAGACCACCTTTCTGCATTGCTTTGTGAATATCAAAGAGACTGCAGTAGTTGGGACTGCCTCGAGTACCCTTTAGAGTTGATATCCCAAAGTAATAATGACACTACAGGGCCTAGATTAATAAACAACATGATGCTTCCACATATATGGTTGTCCTAACAAAACAATAAAAACTTCAAGGGGGGAAACATCACACAATACCTCGTCTTTGAAGGGTTTGATTCCATAGGGTAGGTGACATTGTTGGCTGACGTGGATGTCCCACCAATGGCTAAGGCAATTGATGGTGTATGGATGTGGATGTTACATCTTTGTTTGGTTCAGACTATTGAATAATTTTGTTGATATTAGGTTCTTATAGCTACTGATGTCAACAGTGAAATGGAGTGGGGGGCCCTTCACCCACATATGTGAGAAGAACAGGTGCTTGCCTTCTTCAGGATCCTTTGGTTCTTCTAGATGGAATTTTGTGGTAGCAATGGTGACACTGGGTTTTGTGTCAATGATCCTTTTTTCCTTTTCTGATTCTGAATCGGAATTTAATTCACCATTTGACCATGAGCTTTCGTCTCATCCAACAATGACTATTTGGAATGACATTCATTAGTATTGTGCCAAGGTATTTTGTGGAACTCATGCCAACTTCTTGTGTCCTTCTTCGACTTCCCATTACCCTTATTTGTTGGTGGTTTGGATTGGTTTTCCTGGGACTGGCCATCCTTGCTCTATCCTTTTCCCTAGGATTTAGGGCCACCCTTACCAGGGTTTTTTATGGGTTTCCATAACCGAAATATCGCTTATTCTTTTTCTTGAACTTCTGTTCGATCTTGAAAGCATGTCGGTAAGTGTATCCCAATGAGGAGATGTCTAGGAAATCCATATCTATTTTTATTTTCCTGTGTAGGCCACTGTGGTACTTCAAAACCAAGCGTCACTTGGATTCTTTAATACCAATATTTGTGTGCAAGGTATGGAATATGTTGGTTTAATCTAGTAGATTTGTCCATATTATGTATTGGTCATCATAGTTTCCAACAAGGTAGTATTGCTCCTTGAGAGCATCAACAAAATCCACCCAAGTGGCTCCTGGCCCAAAAATTACAGACTCATCTTCAACATGTTTCTCACAATAAGTCTCCCACCAGTATCTGACATGGGGAAGGGCCTTAAGGATCGCAAAGGTGTTTTTTTCACTGTTGGAAAAGTTTTGGACAGAGAAATAATCCTATACAGACTTAACCATTTTTCCACAACGTTGGCATCTATCTGGCCTTCCCATTTTTCCATAGTGTCAACATCTATCGCGCCTTCAAATAAAGGAATATTAAGGTTAACTTTTACCTTAAAGGGTGTCTCACCTCTGAAGTGACCTCTAGTTGAAGGTGCCTCCGTTGCTATTGGCAGTCGTCGATGGATCTCGGAAAAATTATCCATCATCTTGTTCCTCTGTCACATGAGGGCTTCCTCGAGCAACAGTTTGATAAGATCTCCTACTCAGTCGTCCCTCTATTCTTCCACCATGGGAGGTTTTTTGGGGGGTGAAAATAGTTTTCCTCAAGAGAAACAATCTCGAGACCCAACTCTCTATACCCTAACCTCATCGAGGACATGCACTAAGAATGAAAAGGAGCATAACGATCTGATACCATTGATCTGTATTATTTTGAGAATGACATGAAGGAAAAATTATAACAAAGATATAAGAAGGAAACACAAAGAGATATTGCAAGGAACAATTTAATATAGTAAAACTCAGATTCTGTTAATGATTGTCTTGAATACAAAAGACTGTAAAAATGAAAACCTCACAAGCTAGCTAGAATGGTGGTAGCTTATCTCTGAAGAGAGATGTGTCGGTTATGCTCAATCGCAAGAAGATGGTGCAAATGAGGTTCCAAAGGAGTTTTTAATATAAATCATAAATGAGAAAAACCTAAACATCAAAAACCCTAACCCCAAAAGATGAAATGCGAAAAGGTTTGTGCGCCTCTATGGGGATAGTTGATACATCAACTTCCCTAGGGAATAATGTTTGCATATGATCTCCATTTTGGGTGCTTGATACCTCATCAAAAAGTTCTATCTGAGTAGTACACATTATGAATGGCCCAATACATCCCAACAATGATATAGTAGATGGTGTCATGTCAAAACAGCATCGTTTAGGGCCTCAAAACGACCCCAAAAGTTTGGGACCCGAAAAACTGTAGAAAAATTGCCAAGATGGAAACTATGATTTAAGCCAGTGGAATAGGTGGGTGGCCACCAATGTCCACCTAGATAGGTCCTCCCCCCTTATGAATCAATGGTCTCCATTGCATCAAGTTCCTCCATCATAATGGGAAACTTATGTTGAATCTGACTCTTGGTGAGCCACTTGCCCTTATGAAGAAACTTCCTTGCTTTGACGTCTTGATAGAGTTGGATGTTCTAATGGTTGGTGCCCTTCATCTTGGTGTTGATGATTGGAGCAAATGTCTCTTTTTCAATACAATCAGGATTGAGTTCTATAGGGTCCAAGTGCTCGACCACATCTGAAGTGTTCGGGAAAGATGGAAAATATGGTTGAAGCAGTTCCACATTAAATATCGGGTGCAAGCCAAAGAAAGGATTAATACGTAATTCAAAATAATTCTCACCCACAACCTTGGTGATGGTGTAAGGCCTATATCAGAGTGACCATAGATTCCAATGGGGTGTTATGAGGCACTCTTTCTGCAAATGCAACCATACCATATATCCCACCTGAAAATTTTGTGGTACCTGATGTTGATTGTAGCATTGCTTGTACTTGGCATTGAATTTCTACATAATACCATGAAATTGGTGTTGGATGTGTTGGATTCTCTCAAAAAAAATGGTTTCTGAATCAATCTCAGACTAAGCATGGGATCACTCTTCCTATGTAGCTACAATGGGTAGAGCTATGTCAATGGGGGCCAATGGTTGGAACCCCAAGCACACCTGAAAAGGGTTGTGGCCAATAGAGTTGTGGAGGGCTCCATTGTAGCTATGTTGAATATAAGGAAGGATTCCATCCCATGTGTGTGGATGTTTGGAATTTTACATCCTCGGGATATGGAAAATCATCTTGTTGACTACCTCAGTGTGTCCATCAGTCTATGGGTGGAAGGTAGTCGAATTGATTATCTTGGTGTCCATCATTGACCATAGATTGGACCAAAAAGTACTCAAGAACCTAATGTCTCGATCTAAGACAATGATTCATGGGATCCCAAAAAGAACCCAAACATGTTCAAAGAATATATTGGTGGTGGCCTCGATTGTGATGCTCTTCTTCCAGGGTGCCAAAACTACCATCTTAGAGAATCAATCAATGATGACGAAGACACATTTGTTCCCATGCTTGGTTGAAGGTAGAATAGACATTTAATCCATGGAGATGGACTCCCAAGGCCTATATTGAGTAGGAAAAGGGGTGTATATCCCCTGTTTCATGATGGTGGGATTCAGAATGGTGCAACGAGTGCATGATCATATGTACTTGTGGAAATATTTTTGAGGCTTCGGCCAATAAAAATGATTTTACGGTACTTTCATTTTTTTTTCAACACCAAAATTTCTTGCTTCCCGACTGTAATGAGATTCCAAAATCATATTTGCACTCTCACTTGAGGGAACATAGAGATGTCTTAGATAGCATAGTAATCCATCCTGGAGATGAAAGTCTAGACCTATTTTTCTTGTGCTCAATGTATGATAGGTAGAATAAGAATCAAAGTAATTATTGTATAATTGTGTCCACACAGACATATCATGTCTGCAAGAGTTAAGAACTGTGGTTAGTGACACATCTGGGGGTCGACTGAGGAAATTTTCAGCATGGTTGGTGATGCCTTTCTTGTACTTGATGTTCAAGTGGAATTGTTGCAGGTACGTGGACCACTTCTGATGGAAGTTGTTATCACATAAACTTGTCAAAGTCCTATGGGTTTATGGTTTCTACCTAAGTCTATAGTTTTTCCCTATCTCTCTCCTTTTCGTAGACCCAATCTTAAGTTTTTCCCTTTCGTCTTGTAGTTTTTTCTTCTGTTTTCCTTCATTCATTTGAACGACCTGTTTTCCTTGTCGTCTTACTTGATAAGTCTTGGCCCTCTGGTTTGCTATTTTCTCTAAGGTTGATCACTTCCCTCTTTTCCTCTGTCATTGATCCTTTCTCTTTCCTAAGCCCTCAGCTAGTTGTTCAAATATTTGTTTATAGAGGCCGCAGATGTAAGCACAAAGCACAACACTTAGAGCTATATGATATGGACTCAGATCAAGCAAGAGAGAAAGTTTAGAGATCAACAGCGAGTAATAATCGCAGGAATCGAGAGTTAGAAACATTTTTGAAGTTGTTTGTAGAAGGCCCAAACTCTCAGAAACCCAAAATTAGCGTGGGTCGTTCGATCCAGTAGGACGCATGGCACCATATCCGAACCGCGGGGAAAATAATTTTTGGAAGGATGAAGTGAGGAATGAGAAAATTTCCCGAGTTCCGAAGTGTCGAAGGTCTGAAATCCTGAAATGTCGATATTTATCTGGGTCGTCTGATTCAAAGGGATGTGTGGCCTCGGATCTGAGAAGTCGCGATTTCACGAGTCAGAGGTTTCAACATGGAACATGACACAAGTTCACGAAATGCCTTGTATTTGGGTCCATGATCACAACCTGTGGTCATATGGAAAGCAGGGCCATAAACAAAGGTAAGCACCTATTGAGCGGCGGGTGGTCATTGTTTTTGAGAAAGCATCCTGGCCATTAAGTTCAAAGTAAGTCTGACTGTCGATCTGGATAGGCCACTACGCAAGATCTAGCATCGGAGTATTTGGAATCAAGTGGAGTGAAGACTCCTGAAATGAGAAATCTCAAAATTTCACATAGGAGCTCCAGGTCATGACCCGAGGTCGCATGGAGCGATGGAGAGGAGTTGTGCCAAATGTTGAGAGTTCCTGTATTGTTTAAAGGAGAAGATCTGCATGGTATATGGGCACTGAAATTGACTTGAAGGAGTCATGAGCATTGCCTGGAGCATTCATGGGTGTCAAACCTCATCCCGATCCCAATGAAAGTAGTTAATAAAAATGGGGGAGGTGGTTGAAACCTCGTCTCACCCCATAAATGGAAAGCATGGAAGGACTGGCCTTGGAGGCATACTGTCAGCCCAAAGTTCCCCTGTCAACGAATCTTCCTGCAAAGTCCATACTGATCTAAGCTCGCGTCCAACAGAAGAATGCAAGTGCAACCTAACAGAAAAAGATATAGACGCAAATATTTGATTGTTATAGCCAGGTCACACTCCTGGTGGTGGAAAGTTGTTCTGAGTATAAATACTCAGTTTTGATATTTTGTTATGGTCGATGGTTGAGCTAAGATCTCATATTGTAATTTTTTAATGAAGCCCTGGTTCTCTAGTTATGCAACTTGATATGAGACTTCTTGTTTAATGAAAGTCAGCTTCTATTTCTATCTTACTTGCGTCTGATACTGAATGTTCATGATCGAAGGATTTGCATGGATTGTGGTGACTGTGTTGTAATGAATGTCTGATTGCAGTGCATTTATAGTGTTTTCAATTTGTTGAAGATTCGAATTCAAGAGGATCTTGTTTTCATATTTTTTCCTCCTTAGGTTGCTAGAAGACCTGATGTCCAGAGCAGACCTTTACATATTCTCCTCAATTTCTTCCTCCTACTCACCCTTACTACAACTTACTGGCTGAAGTTGATCAAGAACTCATTTTCTTGTGCATACTGCCCCAGTTTTTTGAGTTAAAATGATATTCTCTCGAGTCTTCCCCATTTGACCTCTTTAAATCCATTAACCATGACATATAAACTGATGGGTATTGGGCTTACCTCTGCCGCAATCCAGGGGTGACTTCTGGTGCTAACAATGGTCATTATGTAACTTTCCTTTGGTCTACATGAATTGCATAGGCCTCTCGTCAATGTGGATGATCGTTTCCTTTCCCATAATGTAATTCTTCCACCACCGACATGCTTGCATAATGGATTACACCGCTTTGTCGTAGGTGGTGTATCTACAAACAACATTAGATAGTGTTTCACTGTGATATTCCATTGGATTCCCATGTTGAGTGAGGATTGCACCGATAGCGTAATATGAAGCATTTGTCTCAATCTCAATTGGTTTTTGTAGGTCTGATAGAATAAGGATTGGTGCTGAGAAGAGGCAGAATTTCAAATCCTTGAATGCTTTCTATTGAGACGCATCCCACAAAAAATTGGTCTTTTCTCCACCATTGGTCACATGGCTTAGGGCCCAAGTGATATGAGAGAACCCCAACACAAACCTGTAGTAGAAGTCGACGATGCCCAAGAAGTTGTGGAACTCATTCATTGTCTTCGGTGTTGGAAAATCACAGATGATTTGGATCTTGATTCGATCCACATGCACACCATGTTCATCCACGATGTATCCAAAATATTGGATTCTCTACATGTTGAAGGAACACTTCTCAAAATTGGCATATAACTTGTGCTATTGCACAGTGCTAAAGACCTGCTAAATATGCTTCAAATGTTCCTCCCAATTTTGATTGAAGATGAGGATGTAATCCAGATATATGAACACAAAATATTTTGTGAATGGTTGCAATATATCATCCATAATCTGGATGAATGTGGTTGGGGCATTAGTCAAATTGAAAAGGCATGACCAACCACTCAAAGAGACCTTCTCTAGACTTGCAGTTTGTCTTCCATACATCAATGTGCTAAATTGACACCTAGTGGTAGCCTGACTTCATATCAATCTTACTGAAAAAATTATCTCCCTTGAGTTGTTCGAGATGATCATCAATCTAGGGGATTCGATATCGGTTCTTGAATATGATATTTTTCAGGGATCTATAATCTAAACAAATTTGTCATGTCCCATCCTTCTTCTGTACTAGAAAAAATCGGCTCCTGCAAGGTGAGGAGCTTGGTCTGATGTGGCCCTTCAGAATTAGCTCTTGGATATGGATTTTTATTTCTTCAGTCTCCATAACAGAACGATTATACATAGGGCCATTAGGAAGGGGGTCATCAAGTGTCAAATCAATAGAGTTCTTTATTTGACAGTGTGCATGCACCCAGTAGGTGAGGAAGATATATATGTGTGCTCTTCTACTATCTTGTCTACCTGTTCTTTTTGTGTAGAGATACCCCATGCAGAGGTCTTGGCGGTTGAAGTCACCTTCCGACTGAACCATAAAGAGGAAAAAACTCTCAGTCTTAGAAACCACCTTTCTTCATTGTTTTACTGTGATCAAAGAGACAGTATTAGTTGGGACTGCCTCTGATACCTTGTAGAGTTGATCTCCCAAAATAATAATGACACTATGCAGCCTATATTCATAAACAACATGATGCTTCAAAATATATGGTTGTCCTAAGAAAAAATCACAAAATTCAAGGGGGGAGCATCACACAACACCCCGTCTTTGAATGGTTTGATTCCATAGTGCAAGCGGCATTGTTGGCTGACGCGGATGTCCCATCCTTGGCTGATCCAACCAATGGTGTATGGTTGCGAATGAAATGTATTTTTTAGGTTCAACCTCTTAATGACCTATACTAAAATTATGTTCTTATAGCTATAATTGTCAACAATGAAATGGAGTGGGGTCCCATTCACCCACATCTCTGAGTGGAAGAGGCGCTCCCCTTCTTCAGGATCCTTTGTTTCCTCTAGCTAGACTTTTGTGGTACGAAGGTGACACTAGGGTAAGCATCAATGATCTATTTTACCTTTTCCATTTCTGAGTCAACATCCGACCCTGAGGTTTTCGTCTCAGCCAACAATGACTATTTTGAGCGACATTCATCAATAATGTTCCAAGGGATTTTTTGGAACTCGCACAAATTTCCAGTGTCTTTCTTTGACTTCCCATTACCCTTCTTTGTTGGTGGCTTGGAATGGTTGTCCTAGGACTCGCCATCCTTTCTCTTTCCTTTTCCCTGGGAGTTAGTTCCACCCTTACCAGACTTCTATTGTAATGGGTTTGCAAAACTGAAATCTCGCTTATTCTTTTGCTTGAACTTCTTTTTGACCTTGACAGCATATCGGTAAGAAACTCCTAGTGAGAAGATGTATGGTAACTAATTTTGAACAATAAGCAAGATGATTGCCTGAAGTGATTGATGGATGATATAATAGTGATATAACATTATCAATGTAAATTTCACTCTGTCTCGCTGGGGTTTTTTAACATTAATTCATTAATATGAATCGTTAGGGCATTTGAACATTAATTCATTAATATGAATTTATAGTTTTTTTTAACTAGGCAGGGACTAGTTGCTTTGCAGCTATCTCCCTTGTTGGTTTTCAAACACTATTTGTTTTTCACATTCCTCTTCATCAAAGGGTCTTATGGTCTATCCTAGGTTTCTACTAGTGCTTATTTTCCTCAACTCACCCTTTTTATTTGAATTAATTTAAAATAGTTTTTCTAGAGCTCTTTCAATAGTATTTTCAAATCCATCATTGTCATGATCACCTAGGTTTCTATTAGTTCTTTTTTTTCTAAACTCACCCTTTTTATTTGAATCAATTTACAATTATTATTCTAGAGCTCTTTCAATATTATTTTCAAAGTCATTGTTTTCATGATCACTTGGTCTAAAATTTAATAAAACAATGCTTTTTGGTATGCTATGGATGCGCATTTTTGTTGTGTGTCACCATGTTTCGATCCACAATGTAATGTACCCAATACCCTATGTACACTTTGAGGATATGGGGTACTTTTATTATCCACCCAAATTCAAACCCATTTTAATAAGGTTCTAAACTAACTATATTGTTACTAATTAATTTCTATCAACATGCATGACATTATAGATTTAAGCAACCTAAATGAATCCATTAAACTATTCATGAACCCACAAACCACAAATGCAAGCTAACATAGGAATTCATAAGAACAAGATGGAAATTAATTCAAACATTACATAACCATAACAATATAGTATTAAATTCAACATAATTGACTGATACAATTAAGAACACTTGTTTGTTTGAAATTGTTCACCAATTGGTTGTAGAAGAGGGGCGTTCCACCAAATAATAGGCTCCATATTGTTCCTATTATCTCTACAAAATAGGCCACCCCTGGGTTGAGGCTGTGAATCCATAAGGGGAACATGGTTCCTATGGATGACTCTAATTTTCTCTTCTCACTACCCAATTCCTAGGCTAAAAATCACCTACAACAATTCCCAATCCATATCCCTCTTCCCCATCAACTTGCACAACCCAAGGAATGGGATCCCCTTCTCTTCTCAACATTCTCTCAATCTATCCCACTTCCCCCTAAGGCTCCAACATGGGCTAGCCAGGACGTCTCAATGTCGGGATTCTAGGGAATTATCAACTATAAAAACATTTCCTCAATTACAAACAATATTATTCCATACAACCACATTTATCTATTAATTCATGATTTTATCTTTCATATTTCAATTTTTGTATATGGATAGTTCACTCTAGGGAAAATTTTCCCAATTTCCCAAACAAAGGGTAGTTTGGATGGTGAATTCCTCAAATTTATGGAAGTTCAACTCTCTACTAATTGGATGGTAGTATTCTTTGAACTCCCCTCTCCCCTTGAACCTTCAAATTAGAACAACAATAATCACCATAATCATTCAATTGCATGTAAAGGTAAGTGTTTAATTGCATGGCATTAAGGGGCCACATATCCCTTCATGCACTAATCCCTCCAAATGT
>ML779575.1:1414762-1465159 GCA_009831015.1 Picea engelmannii | reverse complement strand
TACTTGGAAGTCCCCTTTCAGTTCCACCTAAATGAAAAACCAATAAATGACATGGTTAGGATCATGCACATACTTTTTCAATAATGACACATGAAACACATTATGCTCGTTTGTGGTAGTAGGAAATGAAAGTATGTAAATTATGCAACAAGTCCTATCCTATCCAACATCTCAAAAGGAACACAATATCTAGCTGCCAATTTACTGTAACTCCCCAACTTCAACAAAATTTTCTTTGGTTTCAATTTCAAAAACAAATTCTCCCCAATTTTAAATTATGTTGTTATTCTACCTTTATCTACATAATTGTTTTTCCTTCCCTATGTTGCCTTCAATTTTTTCTTGATTTTGACCATTTTCTCTTCCATTTCTCTGAGAAATTCTAACCCAAGTACCACTAAATCTACTGAATTCTCCCAACTAACTGGAGTATGTTTACACTTTCTACCACACAATTCCTCAAATGGACTCATCTTCAACAAATATTTATATACATTACTCTAAGAAAAATCTACTAAATGCAAGTAATCCTCCCACTTCGATGGCTTATCCATCACATACATTCTTAAAATGTCTTCAATTACTTGATTGACTATATATTTTTTCCCATCTATTTGTGCATGATGGGTGTTAATGAAGTTTATATTTGTACCAAAACCCTTCAATAATCCTTTCCAAAAGTTTTAGGTAAACTTTGGATTTTGGCCAAAATATTTTCCTTAGGTATTTTGTGCAACCCAGTAATCTCCTTCAAGTAAATCTCTACTATATTAGTTTCTTATGATCCAACTTAACTAGAATAAAGTGAGCATCCTTGGTTAATTTTTCCACCACTACCATTATTGAATCATCTTTCCTTGTTGTCTTGGGCAACTTGGTGATAAAATCAATAGTCACCACTTCCCATTTCCACTCTCGAATTGGTGATGGTTGTAGCAAACCTTCTATATATTTGTGTTCAACCTTTATTCTTCAACATTACATGCACTTGGTTATATATTCAACCACTCCTTCTTCAATACTGGCCAAAAATATTGACATCTTATTTCTAAAATTGTCTTTTGATAACTAGGATATGTAGAATATGAAATATGATAACCAAGTTGTTAAATAGATGTAAATAAGATGTAGTTAGTACGCTAAGGGGATGAAAGTTGGATGTTGACTAGACCTATGAGGATTCTACAAGGATGATAATAGGATTCTAAGAGGATATTATGAGGATGGTGAGGACGCTACAATAATGCTAAAATAATGCTAACATGGGAGGATGCTAAAAAAACACAAAACAAAATAAACATGAAAATGAGGCATGTGAATACATACATAGTACATTGTTGAGACACAAAATGACACAAGAGGGATGCCTTCCTATTACATTATATTTTGCATCTCAATTTTACAAGAAAACAACAAAAAATATAACAAATGTGGAAGATGAAAATTAGGATTCAAAATGGTCCTACATTGTAGTAGTTTTAAATCCCCCATGTACTAGATTATTGTTTGGTTTTATTGGATGATATAGAATGAGTAGTTGTTTCCTCTTTGTATTCTATGTTTCTCTGCATGTTGATTATATATTTATTATGCTCCAATATTAAGTTTAATTAGTTTAATATACTTCACATGCTCTTATGGATGCATCTTTCCTTTTGGTTGTGGGAGAGATATATAAATTGGTGTTATGATTGAATCCTCGAAAATTCATTATACCATAATTTTAACTATGTTCCATTGTTGATCATAACATGCTATATTTGTAGCTTTAATTATATATAGTTATCAACTTGACTTTGTACTAAATCCAATTATTGTAGTAGGATTATGTGTAGAGATATTCCCATATTTTTAGGATTCATCTACTCAACATTGGCATGAATATTTGTATGCCTCACCATTTGAGATTAATCTAAAATGGGATGCCTTTTTGGATTTTTTTATCATCACACACAACTCTATTATATATTCATTTGAATCCATATCCCAAATATCTAGCACCAATACATTATATCCATCCTCTATTCATTAGTATATATTTACATCTCTCTACTCTTTGATCTATCTTATCCCTTCTAATATTAACTTGTACATTAAGAGAAACATTCAGGGTATCCCCCATACAATTTGAAATGCATGAGTTGTGAAGTGAGAGAGGTGACAATGGGAATTTCCTCTAGTATTTCACCAAGCTTGCTCTTATTAGAGTGGTAGACTTTACAAATTTTTGGTAGCATAGGTTTGGGGGCTAACAATTCCCTTCCAACAAAATGTTGCACTTTTCTCCTTGTCCCATAAGTATCTATGAATCTAGTGATTTTGTGGCATCCTTTTACTAGATGAAATATTGATGCCATATCCTAAGTGAGATTGTTAGAGATTTTCCCCACACTGTTTGATCTGTGTTGATAAAAAAGCATGTGAATCACCAAAGGGTGTGAAACTCCTTTGTGAAGAGGGAGTGCACATTATTACCTAGTGTCCTACTAGTTCAATGATGGGAACTTTGAACCTCTGATAATAACCTCTTTTCCCATTACCTTTTGGTCTTCTTATTCATGTTAACTTTCCATCCTCGAGGTTTTTTTATTGATAGTAGTCATAATTCTAATGGTGGAAAAATTAGCATTGCCTTATATGGGGCTATCAAACATTTGATTCCACAATGTCGGTCCAACCCAATTAAATAGCCTACACACCTTAGAGTGTTAAAATCATTGTCACATTAAGATGCACATTATACCATGTGTCCCAATGCATCAAGCCTACTTAATTCCTTCTCCTTACTTGTGACATTATTCCTTCTTTCTTGACACTCTCAATTAAACTATATACTCATTGCCCATGAATACCTTTTCTCCTAGAACTATGAATCTCCCACGAGGTCTCCACTCAATGAACCTATGACATAGCATGTTCTCTCATGGAATATTAAAGAATACCTCTAACTTCACTATATATTGATAAATACCCCCCCAAATCCTTTTGTTGAACTTGTCTCCCATTACAAATTTCCAATAAATAAAAAACCTTGCTTTTACTAGATATACCTTTTTCTAACCAAATACAATTTTTTTATACCCCTCAGTACCCTGCATCCCCTCCCAATACCCACAATATATTGACTCTATTTTTCACAATTTTAAAACCCCCTTTATGAATGAACATGATAAGATATTGTTCAACAAGGTGAAGCCCCCCGTGGAATCATCATGTTTTGCACATCCTAAAATATCATCCTTCTTTGTCCATTAAGCATACCAAGCCAACACTCTCTACTCAATGTTCCAATAATTGAAATATACATGTTTGGACCTATAGTGATTTATTTGGAAAAAAAAGTGTGCATAGCTCTAAGCTATAAGAGTAGCACTCCAACCACTATAGTTGGGTGCAACAACACTAGTTTTAGTGCAATTAAGTCAACTTTAATGACCAAATTAAGAGAAGTTTTGTAGATTTGCAAGTGGGAACCCACAATTCTCCTATCACTGATTTGGGATCTTATTATAGAGGTATCATAGCAATTGAGTTTAATACTATGATTTTTCACTTATATGAAAATATTTAACTGAATTAGTTGCATGAAAAAATTAAACTTAATATGTAGATTAATTAGTTAAATTAAACTTAATAGGTAGACTAATAAGTTAAGGTGAAGTCAATATGAACATTGAAATTTTGAAAACTTAATTAATTAAATTTTATCATAATCACTTGTGAGGGATAATATTCTCTAATGCTCCAAAAATTGAAGGTAGAGAGTAAGGTGTACCATAAAGGTAGAACCTTTCCTTCCTTGTGAGGCGGGTTGCAACATAAGCTACTCAATAGAGAGAGTATAAAAAAATACACACTTAAAGTGATGCCTAATAATTTTATTTTATTTTTAATAAAACTAATAATTTTATTTTATTTTTAATAAAATATTAAGTTTATAAATTATTAGAAATATCTAACTAATTTAAAAACATTTTTCATTTAAAATAGTTTTAAACTCGTTCCCGAGGTGTAGGACAGTTGGTGACGGGGTGTGTTGTTAAGTCACTCTGTGATGTTAAAGTTACCGGTTCAAAACCAAATCCAACCATATTAAGGGTTGGTGTGGCTCAGGCCTGATGCGATCCCGAGTAATTTTGACCAGGTTAATCGCATATTAACAAAAAAAAAAAAATAGTTTTGAACTCTAAATTTATTTGACCACCTAGATATAATCATTTATCATTTTATATTCATGTCTAGAATAGCATCAATTAAAACCTTGCATGTGGTGTTTCACCGAATGCAAGTAATTCCAAGCCCATAAAATTATACTTTAACTTATCGAAATTAAAAAGGTGAGGATACTGGTATTTATGATTAAAAATATGAAATGTATAGCCGCCCAAATTCCTTTATAAAGGTATAATAATTAAGATAGGTATTGTTTGCCTTCAAATGTAATCCAAACACAAAGCAAAGAGGGAGAAGCAGAGATTCGAAGTCAAAAGAAGAAAAACGAGCGCATACATGAGAAATATATTGAATCCAACTGGAATCAGCCTACCCAAACCTTTTTGGCCTTTTGTCCAAAGTCTAGCAGCTTGCCGAAGGGTCGCTGTTGTTGCTTACCTGACTGCATTGCATAGAATAGGATGCATATTTTTCCCGGGTATGAATCGCCCCGATCATTTCCTTCACGGTTAAATCAACATGCCCAAAACAACTGTTTTTAGCTGGATTTTCCACACTAGTAAAAGTTATGTTGTTACTATTGGAATAATGCTTACAATATATTGGTTTGGATTTCGTTTGAATCTGTTGAAGATTTGTAGGAGGTTGTTGAGAGATTCTCTCAACAGCTATCTCTATATTTGGCGACAGTTAGATCTGATTCCAACTATATATACATGTAATATTGAATATAGAAATATTACTTGTGTGTATAATCATGTGATATGGCTGCTCTCTCTAATTTTGATAGTTATCCACGCTTTGAATCCAAAGCAGGATACATCTTCAGGATAAACAAGTTCAGAATAACAAGTTTAAGATAAAGATTGTGGATCTGCACAATAAATACTCACAGATTTTTCAAAATAGAATTTTTCCAGATTTTCCACAGTAGAAGTCATGTTGTAATGAGATTTATCTTCAAAAAAGCAAGTCCAAGATAAAGGTGGCTTATCTGTGTTGGAAACCTGCCAACCAATTCCCATATGCATATCAGCTATATTTGGAATGTGCATGCAATCAGTCTTTTGTGAACAGTTTGTGTAACTGGTGAATCTTATTATAATCAGTTTTTCTAACTGTTTGAGAGATGTTATATATACCAGCATACCCATAGAGGTTAGGAGAGTGGAGTGTGTGAGCAAGACAATACTGTGGAGTGCCCTGTGTGCTTAGATTGTATGCCTGTGTTGGCTATTTTAATTCTCCCTTGGATAATAAGAATACCAATTATCATTGTCCCATGGTTTTTTCCCATATTGGGTTTCCAAGATAAAGATTGTGGATCTGCACAATAAATACTCAGATTTTTCACAGTAGAATTTTTCCTGATTTTCCACAGTAGAAGTCTTCAGAAAAACAAGTCCAAGAACAGTTTGTGTAACTGGTGGATCTTATTATAATCAGTTTCTCTAACTGTTTGAGAGATGTTATATATACTAGCATACCCATAGAGGTGAGGAGAGTGGAGTGTGTGAGCAAGAAGCAATACTGTGGAGTGCAGTGTGTGTAGAGAGGAAAGAATAGGATAGTAGTATGCATGTGTTGGCTATTTTAATTCTCTACCAATTATCATTGCCTTATGTTTTTTTCCCATATTGAGTTTCCAAGTAAATCATTGTGTCAATTGTGTGATTTATGTTCTCCATTTAATCTTGGTTTTATATTCTTTGCTATTAAAATCTTGTTATTTTTTTGCTTCCGCTACTTAACAATCTGAACAATAAATAGTCACTATGTTAGACAGATTAGTGTCAAGAATGTAGGATCAATTAAAACCCCAAAACAGCTAAATCCCATGGATGTTGGCAATTACCAACAGCAAATCTGTGAGTAGAAATTCAACTTCAGAACCCTAGCATTGGTTTTGAAAGGGTTGTCTGCAACATCAATTGATTGACGAAATACTGTTCATTATGGCGATTGGATTATGTCTATGTTCATGATCCTCTTGTTGGCAGTACGTCTGCGTTCTCATAGAAAATGGATAGAGGCAATGCATGTTTTACTGTTTTTCGTTAGAGAATGAAGACCGTGCTTCATTATGTGGTTGTGGCGCTCACTATTTAGTCCCCTGTCACATATGATTTCAGTCAGTCTTTCTTGCTTAAATTGTGTAGTTAAAACCCTAACTCTTTTTCTCTCCAAGAGAACAATGCAACAATATGAGTAGAGAGGTATTTCAGGAAGGGAATTTTGATATAGAAACTTGGTGCGTAGTCGTGTTTTTTGTGTTGAGTTGGAGAGATTATCAAGGGAAGCAAGATATAGTAAACATGTTTGTGGCGTGGTTGATGTAATGGTTCAAAGCATTATAGTGCTTGGAGAGGAGGTTCAAGCACCAAGTCTTTGTATGAGATTTATTCAAATAAGAATTTGTTTGAGAAGAAAAGAACAACATGAGTCATTTAGCCATGAAGAATTTGTTTAAGAGAAGAACAACATGAGCCATAATTATCTTATTGGCAAATACGTAATTATGAAAAAATAAATTCTAGCTTTTTTTGGTGTGAGATTTACTTGGTGATTTAGCCTTGAAGAATTTGTTTGAGAAGAAACGAACAACAAACAGTAAGACTTATATCATTGGAATTATAGCCTTTGTTGATGAAGGCCGAAGGCTATATAGCAAGAATTCCAGTTGAGAATCCAACTCTTGCAATATGTCGAACCTTATTTGTTCAAATCTTATTTTATTTGTTCACAAGTGTGATGAAGGTAGTTGGTTATAGTGGAAGAGAAAAGTCATGGAGTGCGTTTTAGTTGTACCATTGACAAAGAAATAATTAAGATGGATAGGTTTGCATAGCCTTTAAAACATCAAGATCCCCATTGAAACTTGATATGCATTGAACTATGCACCATACATTATTGCTCTACACTCTATCACAAAATGTTTTTCTTACACTACAATAATGTAGTGTTAAACATTTTATAATAATCATTGCACTAAAACTTTTATGCAATCACAACACCAAACATAACACTTTTTACATGATCAATCTCAAAATGTAATTTGTCACATCAAACTATCAATGATCATGCTAGGGATTCTTTGCATTGGATTATCAACCAACACACCATGTCACATAATTATCAACCAACACACCATGTCACTTAAGTAACAACTTGACTCACCACATCAAGGTGATGCAGGAGCATCTCCCACATCAAGCGAGCCAGCGCGGAAGCAGAAGACAGCTGGACAAGCCAACACGAATTTTGAAGAATCACCTTGGAAGTTGTTGCGCATATCTTAAATGAATATTAAGATGAAGGCGCACTTGTATAATGTAATGGACCTTGAGCGGATTTCTCTCGTCCTTAGTAGGTAGACGGCATTTAAAATAGTTAATGTAAAGTAGATAGAATTTAATTCTAGACTAGACAATTGTAGAGCACAAGAGGGAAACGGGATATAGACACCCTCATTGTGTATTGTAACATTAGTTAGAAGCATTGGAGCAGAGAAGAAGCAGAGAGCTTTGTAAGAACACCCATGTACAGACATTTGAATTAATAGAAGAGTTATGATTCAAATTCATGGTTTGTGTTGTTCTCTGTGTATTGATGTTGATATGCTCATGAATGTTTTCTTCCAGTTATACATTTGTTTTTATATGTTGTGTGTATGATTTCATGTTTGAGTTTGAAATCAGAAGGGAAGAAAGAATGAGTTTCAATTGTTTCTCTATTTGAGCCAGAGAATTCCTGCAAGGAGTGCAGTTGAAGTGTCCGCAAGGAGTGCGTTGACAGAGAGTTCAGATAGAGACAACTTTTGTTCTCATTCATCCCAGAAGTGCAGTTGGGCACAGGAGCCGTGCAAGCAGTGCGTAGGCCATGTGAAGCTTCAGGATTGCGAACCTGAGAAAAGAATTTAGAGACTGTTGTTGCAGGCGTGCGCAGAGTCTAAGGACTTCAACACTTGGTCGAGGTTGAAGGTTTTCCGTAAGGAGTGTGTGCAGGAGGATTTCTAAAGGACTTGAAAAGTTGGGGAAAAACTCAGAAGGGATAGGCCTTCAAAAATTCGTCGAAGGACAGGGCAAAGAAAGGTGTGCCTTGAAGGTTGGCGAGAAGTGTCGAACACATTGCATCCGGATTCGCAAAATCGCAAACCTCGAATTCCCGATAGAGGTGACGGGACATTGAAAGGTCAACTCGCACGCGTGTCGGGTAATCAGCATATCAGGAGTCAGGAGTTGGTAAAACGAAGTGTTTGACATCACGAGTAGAGAAATCGCGATAGGAGAAGTCCCGAAGTATCGACATCAGGATTCCCAATATTGCGAACCTCGAATTGTCGATGAAGTGAAGCGTTGAATAGTCAACTCGCACGTGCGTCGGGGTTTCGGCACATCGAGCATCGGGAGTCGGGGATACAAGCCATTTGATATCGCGAGTGGCGAAATCGCGATACGGAAAGTTTTGAAATAGAAGGAAGGGTCAGCGTTGACTTGCATCGGGTCTCAGCGATCCAAGAGTACAGCGTTCGACCATTGACCTCACGAAATCATGAAGTCCGATCCTCCGAGTGCAGAGAGGGGATTGCCCGAAGAGTTTTGTGGGTGCGGATTTCCCGATAGGGAAATAGAATAACTTTTGAGTTCTTCGGGCCGAGAAGGAAGAGAAGATCCTGTGAGCAGACGTGCCTACAGGTGTGTGCTGCGTCAAGTGGTATCAGAGCACAAAAAGATTCTTTGCTTTCTGTAGCAGAGAAGAGACTTCACTATGCCGCCAAGGAGAGATAGGCAGTCACCCGATCCAGAGGATAGGGAAGTGCAGTGAAGAAGAGGCAGGCAGATGGCAGATCCAGCCATAGAGAGACAAATGTGAGATCTACGAGCTAGACTCGAAGACATGGAGACAACTCAAAGACGTACAGCTAGTGCAGGGGATCTTAGTGATTCTGATAGTGAAATTGAGGTTGAACGTGAAGAGGAAGTTGCAACTGAAGCTGCATCAAACGAGCGTTTGATCAAAGCTATTGCCAGGATGGGTGCAAGAGAAAAGATGGACATTCCATTTTACGAGGGAAACTTGGATGCAAAGGAGCTTCTAGACTGGATTAGGGCTCTGGATACATACTTCGACTATGAAGATGTCGAAGAAGACAAGAAAGTCAAGCATGTTGTCACATGCTTGAAAGGACATGCAGCATTGTGGTGGGATGAACTACAAGCTGACAGACACTGCAAGGGCAAGAAAAAGATCAAGAGCTGGGATCGAATGATCGCAAAGATGAAGGAGAAATTCATCCCGAGAGACTATCAAATTACTCTGTTCAAGAGAATGCAGAACCTGAGACAGAAGCTGATGACAGTGAAAGAATACACTAAGGAATTCTATAGACTAAACATCAGAGTAGGTCATCGGAAGAGCGACGATGAGAAGGTTGCCAGATACATGAATGGTCTGAGGTATGATATCCAGGATGAGATGATCATGGTAACCATCCGGATGGTGGAAGATGCTTATCAGATGGCTCTGAAAGCTGAGGAAAAACTGAGCCAAAAGTAGAGTCAGAGGGGCTGAGGCAGAAGTCAGCCCAGAGGCAAGGCAGTTGCCCAGGACAAATATCAGAAGCCCAAGGAGGAATGGAAGAAACCTCCAACTCAGACAGAGAGAGGTGGAAGTTCATAGAGAGGGAAGCATAATGAGCAGAGGGGAGATTATGCTGACAATAACACTTTTCCTCGTACTAGAGGTAGAGGAAGAGGAAGAGGTGGAGTAATTACATGTTTCACATGTAGAAAGAATGGGCACAAGTCTTACGAGTGTCCATAGAAAAAGAAGGACATTGGAGAATCTCACATCACCAAGACGTAGAGGCGGGATGTAGAGGCCGAAGACGCAGAAGGCGGAAGATCGCTCATGATGTGGAAAGTCCTTTTGACACCAGAGAAAGAGGTGGAAAGTTCAGTCCAAAGGACCAGACTTTTCAGGACTACTTTCAAGACCAAGGACAGGGTATGCAAGGTCATAGTAGACAGTGGTAGCACAGATAATATCGTTTCAACCAAGATGGTAGAGAAGCTAGAGCTGGAGACGACTGATCATCCAAGCCCATACAAGGTTTTGTGGCTACAGAAAGGACACCAGGTAACTGTTACTAAACAATGCTTGGTTGAGTTTAAGATAGGTGGATATAATGATAAGATTTTGTGTGATGTCATTCCTACGGATGTTTGTCATCTATTGCTGGGTAGACCATGGAAATATGACAAGAATGTGATTCATGATAGGAAAATGAACACATACACCCTGGAGAAGAATGGGAGGACACACATGTTGCTTCCGATTAAGGATAAGGAGGTGAATCCAGAAGTAAGCAACAGAGTACTTCTCATGAGTGGGAAGGAACTTCTTACAGAGGTTAAGAAGGAGGAGGATCCATAGTTCATTGTGGTCAGGAAACCAAGGATTGTTCTGACTAGCACAAGAGTGGATGATTTGCCAGAGGAAGTTCAAGAACTGTTGGAAGAGTTCACTGACATCATAGTGGATGAACTACCTCGTTCGTTGCCACCAATTAGAAGTGTGAGTCATCATATTGATCTCATACCAGGAGACAGTTTGCCAAATAAAGCCGCATACAAATTGACGCAGCAAGAGAATGAAGAGGTTAAAAGGCAAGTCCAGGATTTGTTGGACAAAGGTTTAGTCAGGGAAAGCTTGATTCCATGTGTTGTTCCAACAGTACTCAGTCCGAAGAAAGATGGAGGTTGGAGGATGTGTACCGACTCAAGGGCGATTAACAAGATAACCACCAGGTACAGATTTACATTCCCAAGGATGGATGATCTGATGGATTGCTTGAGTAGAGAAAAATATTTTTCAAAGATTGATTTGAAAAGCAGTTATCACCAGATTCTCATGAGAGAAGGTGATGAATGGAATATAGAATTCAAAACCAACGAGGGGTTGTATGAATGGCTTGTTATTCCATTTGGCTTAACAAATGCACCAAGTACCTTCATGAGGTTGATGAACGAAGCCCTGAGGGAGTTCATCAGAAAATTTGTCATTGTGTATTTGGATGACATACTGGTTTACAGTAAGACAGTGGCAGAGCACTTGAAGCATTTGGCTACAATGATGTAGAAATTACAGCAGGAGAAGTTGTTGATAAATATGAAGAAATCCTCATTCATGAAGAAAGAACTCATTTATTTGGGGTTTGTTATTTCGGTAAATAAGTTGAGGCTGGATCCAGATAAGGTGGAGGTAATCAAAAATTGGCCATCACCGAAGAATATCTTTGAGGTGAGAAGTTTTCATGGATTGGCTAGCTTCTACCGAAAATTCATTAGGAATTTCAGTGGAATTAGTGCAGTGATGATGGATACAGTGAAGAAAAGACACAAATCTTTTCACTGGACAGAAGAGGCTGAGAACAGTTTTAATCTGTTGAAGAGGAAAATTACGGAACAACCAATTCTGGTGTTGCTGGATTTCCAGAAAACATTTCAGGTGAAATGTGATGCAAGTGGGTTTGCAATCGGGGCAGTCTTGAGTCAAGAAGACAGGCCAATCGCATATTTCAGCGAGAAGTTGAATGAAGCAAAATTGAAGTACTCCACATATGATAAGGAATTTTATGCTATCATACAGGCATTAAAGAAATGGAGGCATTACTTGATCCCGAAAGAGTTTGTATTGTACAGTGACAATCATGCACTGTAGTTTATGACTCGACAGGAGAAGTTGAATCAGAAACATGTAAAATGGGTTGAGTATATGCAGAATTTCACATTTGTGATTAAACATATTTCTGGTACTGCTAACAAAGTTGTTGATGCTTTGAGCAGGAAGTGTTTGTTGTTGCAGGAGTTCAGAGTCAAAACGTTAGGTTTTGATGATCTCAGGTACATGTATGCAGATGATCCAGATTTTGGAGAGGCGTATGAAGCAGCTAAGAATCCAGTTCTCAGAGATAGAAGCCAGTGGGCCGAATATATGATCCAAGAAGGATTACTCTTTAAGAGCAATCAACTGTGTATTCCAAAATGATCCATGAGGGAGAATCTGTTAAAGGAGAAACACAGTGGAGGATTGGCAGGACACTTTGGCCATGACAAGACGTTCGTGAAGTTGAACAAGTCATATTTTTGGCCAGGAATGCGAGCAAACGTTAAGAGGTTCGTTGACATATGTAGAATTTTTCAGCATTCGAAGGGAAGAAAGCAGAATGCAAGATTCTATCAACCATTTCCCATACCGGGAAGACCGTGGGAAGCAATTAGCATGGATTTTGTATTGGGTTTGCCAAGGACACAAAGAGGTGTTGATTCAATCTTTGTGGTAGTGGATAGATTTTCCAAGATGGTACACTTCATTCCATGTCATAAGACTAGTGATGCAACTCACATCGCAAACCTGTTTTTCAAAGAGGTCATTCGACTTCATGGGTTGCCGAGAAGTATAGTTTCAGATCGAGACACCAAATTCATAGGGCATTTCTGGAGGACCTTATGGAAGAAGCTGGGAACTAACTTGGCATTTAGTTCATCATATCATCCTCATATGGATGGACAGACAGAAGTAGTGAACAAAAGTCTGGGAGACTTACGGAGAATCTTGGTGATAGAACACCATAGCCAGTGGGACCATATATTACCACAGGCAGAGTTTGCATACAATGACTCAGTGAATCGGAGCACAGGCCAGAGTCCATTTCAAGTTGTCTATGGGATGCAGCTGAGGGGAATTTCTGAACTGAGGGATTCAGAGCAGACTGCTACTAGGAGCGCTAGTGCAGAAGAATTTGCAGAAGCAATGAAAGAACTTCACAGCCAAGTGAAGGAGCGACTGCTAGATTCAAGTCAGGAGTATAAGCGCAGAACAGATCAGCATAGAAGACAACTTCAGTTTGAGGTTGGTGATCTAGTTCTGGCACATTTGAGGAAAGAAAGGTTCCTGAGGGGAACATACAATAAGTTGAATATGAAGAAAATCGGACCATGCAAGGTCTTGAAGAAATTTGGGACAAATGCTTATGAGATTGAATTACCCGATGGGATCAGAATTTCTCTGATATTCAATATATCTGATTTGTACCTATATAAGGTTGATGAAGAAAACACTGGAGATGAGCATCCAGTGATCCAGTGGCAGAAGAAAATACCAGTTGCAGATAAGCCACAGATGGAGTGCATACTGGATAAGAGAGTGAGCAAGAGGACCAGGCGAAAGAAGTACTTTGAGTATCTGGTCAAGTGGAAGAACCATCCAGTTGAAGATGCCAGCTGGGAGACTGAAGAAGAAATACAGAAGCATGGATAGACCGTGCAGGAGCTCATGGACAGGAGCCCATGAAATATTTCAAGCAAGGGAGTATGATGCAGGAGCATCTCCCACATCAAGCGAGCCAGCGCGAAAGCAGAAGACAGCTGGACAAGCCAGCATGAATTTTGAAGAATCACCTTGGAAGTTGTTGCGCATATCTTAAATGAGCATTAAGATGAAGGCACACTTGTATAATGTAATGGACCTTGAGTGGATTGCTCTCGTCCTTAGTAGGTAGATGACATTTAAAGTAGTTAATGTAAAGTAGATAGAATTTAATTCTAGACTAGACAGTTGTAGAACGCAAGAGGGAAACGAGATATAGACACCCTCATTGTGTATTGTAAAATTATTTAGAAGCATTGGAGCAGAGAAGAAGCAGATAGCTTTGTAAGAACACCCATGTACAGACATTTGAATTAATAGAAGAGATCTGATTCAAATTCATGGTTTGTGTTGTTCTCTGTGTATTGATGTTGATATGCTCATGAATGTTTGTTTCCAGTTATACATTTTCTTTTATATGTTGTGTGTATGATTTCATGTTTGAGTTTGAAATCAGAAGGGAAGAAAGAATGAGTTTCAATTGTTTCTCTATTTGAGCCAGAGAATTCCTGCAAGGGGTGCAGTTGAAGTGTCCGCAAGGAGTGCGTTGACAGAGGGTTCAGATAGAGACAGCTTTTGTTCTTATTCATCCCAGAAATGCAGTTGGGCACATGAGTCGTGCAAGGAGTGTGCAGGCTAAGTGAAGCTTCAGGATTGCGAACCTAAGCAAATCATTTATAGACTGTTGTTGCAGGCGTGCGCAGAGTTGAAGGACTTCAACACTTGGTCGAGGTTGAAGGTTTGTCGTAAGGAGTGCGTGTAGGAGGATTTCTAAAGGACTTGAAAAGTTGGTGAAAATCTCAGGAGGGATAGGCCTTCAAAAATTTGTCGAAGGACAACGCAAAGAAAGTTGTGCCTTGAAGGTTGGCGAGAAGTGTCGAACACATTGCATCTGAATTCATGAAATCGCGAACCCTGAATTCCCGATAGAGGTGGCGGGACGTTGAAAGGTCAACTCGCACGCGTGTCAGGTAATCGGCATATCAGGAGTCGGGAGTCGGTAAAACGAAGTGTTCGACATCGCGAGTAGCGAAATCATGATAGGAGAAATCTCGAAGAATCGACATCAGGATTCACGATATTGCGAAACCTTGAATTGTCGATGAGGTGAAGCGTTGAACAGTCAACTCACACGTGCGTTGGGGTTTCGGCACATTGGGCATCGAGAGTTGGGGATACAAGTCGTTTGATATCGCGAGTGGAGAAATCACGATACGGAAAGTTCTGAAACAGAAGGAAGGGTCGGCATTGACTTGCATCGGGTCTCGGCAATCCAAGAGCACATTGTTCGACCATTGACCTCGCGAAATCGCGAAGTCCGATCCTCCGAGTGCAGAGAGGGGATCGCGCAAAGAGTTCTGTGGGTGCGGATTTCCCGATAGGGAAATAGAAGAACTTTTGAGTTCTTCGGGCCGAGAAGGAAGAGAAGATCCTGTGAGCGGATGTGCCTGCGGGTGTGTGCTGCGTCACAAGGCCTATAAAGACCAATTATAACTTAGGTTAGATGTCAATTAAATTTGGCTAATTCAATGCACACCTTGGCTAACTTTACCCTAAAAAAATCAATGATCATCCTTGTTCACTACATGCACAAGGTTGATCATCAAAAACTATATCAACTAAAAATTGACTACTGACAACTTGTATTATAAATATGTAGAATTTTAAAGCTATTTTGAAGTATTGATTCTTAGATAAATTATACAAGATGATAAATTCATGAAAGTTAAGGATGAGATCTCATAAATCAAATATGATATCCCAAGAAGGATTTCTCATCATTAGGGACATAATTTTTTTCCCTAATAATGCTTCGAAATAAGATGAAGCTATTATGAAAAGTGTTTGATGTGTCTTATGCAAGGCATGAGACTTGATGCTAGACAATGTTAGGATCCGATCATAATCCCTCTCCATGGGTCATTAGTTAGTAGGACATGTTTTCTATGTAATAAAGGCCAAAATTACTTAATAATCCCTAATAAATAAAGAAGAATAAGTCAATGTAATAAGACCTAATAGAAGCTTTCGCTTCTAGAAAGATCTTCCTCTAGAAGTTTCCTTAGAAGGTAGAATTAGTATAAATAAGAGTAGGAGACATTGGATATTTTTGTCTTGGAGTTTATTGTAATAGAGCTCTACTCTACTGGAGGTTTCCCCCTTGAAGAGGCAATTGAAAATTGCTATCTTTAATAAAGGTGCTCTTTCTGGTGTTATTTTGGTATTGTTCTAGCTATAATTTCATTGTTCCATTTTTGTTTGCTAAATATTTTTGTTTCGCATATTATTATTCATCTAGTATATTGCAAGTGGTATCAGAACTCTTTCCTAGAAAGAAATTATGGGGTAAATTTTTTTTAAGGGTAGAGACGTATTACAACATATTTAAGCTACAAATAGTTGTCATTGCTTGCATAAGCCCGTGGTTGGGGACTTATACATGCAGGTAATACAAGTGGTACTTAAGAGCACATTGTTGGCCACCCTTGTAACCCCTGTTGGTACCCATTCGAGTGGTATCACATTATACAAGACTTGTATACGGATCATCCTAGATATCCTGAAGCCCTCCATAGATAGACCAATCGACCTCCTTACTGCTATAGTTCCACCGAGAACAACACTCAGGAAGATACTCTCTAGTACCTGGGCAGTCGGGTAGTACGACTAACGACATGGTATAGTCTCCTTAGTTGGTTCCCTGAGATATTGGGTCAAGTACTATTGTTGGACCTCACACATATATCAGAGAGCTATAGCACAGGGAAAACCCTTGTCTATAGAAACCTTGAATACCCTAACCCTTGGGACAAAAACATAAACAGAACAAACAAGATCTATTATCATGCAACTGTGTCTCCTACATTATAGTTGTGAAATTCCTACACATTTCTTCCTGTTAAACATTTGGCCATATTATCACTGCAATATTATTCATCTAGGAGTCTCACTCCATAGGAGTAAAAAAAAAAAAAAGTATGGGGCCTATCAGCACCTTTATTTGCAACCTAGTTCATTGCATTCTTCTCTTCATTTTGATTGCACTGGTACCCTTCACTTTTAAGTCTTTTTTTCCTCTATGTGGTCCCACCCCTTTCCGAGACACCCTTTTTAAAACCTATCCCATTAGACTCCTCTCTTTTTCCTAGTCACCTTGGTACATCTCACTTTTTGTGGTCTTGATTGCCATCCCACCACCTCATCTACTACCTAGGCCGCTACCATGCCAACCACCAGAGATCAGACCCAAGAAGACTAGGATAATCAGTTTTCCATCTTAGAATCACAAATGGAATCCATCCCTACTACCATACAAACAAAAATGAACAACTCCCTCCCTACAACAATCCAAGCAACCATTCGTGAAGCCTTGCAACAATTCACAAAAGGTAAGCAGGTAGAACCCAATGTAGAGGACCCTCAACATTCCCATTATGAGCATACTCATTCCTCCCACTCCCCTTGGGGTTCTCCACACACTTGGAATAAGGTGCCCAAAGTTGACATGCATAAATTTGATGGATCCAACTCGGCAGGGTGGGTCTCTCAAATGGACCAATACTTCTGCTTCCATAATATTTGGGATGATGAGACCAAACTCCATGTAGGGATTTTGTACCTGGATCAAGAACGATGGCAGTGGTGGTAATGACATAAGAAATGTTATCGAGGAAATACGACTTGGAACCTGTTCACTAAAGCAGTTTGTGCCTGTTTTGATGGGGAATCACATTTTTTGGGTAGACTCACCAAGTTGTGCCAAACTGGATAAGTCACAGATTTCATCACAACATTTGAATAGTTGGCTATCTGGATTGAGGGATTATTTGATGCATTTTACCTTGAATGTTTTATTAGTGGCTTAAAGGAATCCATTTGGGCTCATGTGAGCATGCATCATCCTACCACTTGGTTGTAGGCATGTCAATTAGCAAAGGAAGAAGAGAGCATCATTCAGGCCCCACCCATGAATGATCTAGTTCTCAACTATCCTTGCCCCAGGGCTCACCTAGCTTCAAAAAAAACATTGAAGGTCCAAAAAGTATCTCCAACTGAAATGGAGGAACATCACAAGCAAGGACTTTGCTACTATTGTGTTGAAAGTATTCACCAAGGCATAAATGTAGAGAACAAAAGTTCTTCCAAATTGATGCATATGCTTCATCTCCTTCTAAAGACATCCTATCAGATGAGGCTCATGACTCACATGAGGCTCCACCAAGTGATCACGTCGAAGCTCCAACTGTAACCCTTGTGGAACCAGAGGAACCCATCATATTGCTTCATGTACTCTCAAGTATTCCAGCCCCACAAACATTGAATCTAAAGGGCTACATCAAACATCGATCGACGGTGGTGTTGATTGGTAGTGGTATCACCCATAATTTTATTCATCACAGGCTTGATGATGAGATCCATTGTTTTGTTTGCCATATTTCTAATTTTCAAATCCTCATCGCTAATGGTGGTACTATGAAGTGTAGGGGAAGTTGTGAGAATGTCAAACTCCAAATGGGTGATTATACTCTGAAAACCCACATGTTCTCTATTTCCATGGGTGGTTGTTATATTGTATTAGGAGTGGAATGGATTCTCACTTTGGGGATGATCACAATGGATTATCAAGGATTATATATGATCTTCACCCTAGACGCTCACTCATATACCCTCCAAGGTCTCCAAGCAGGCTCTCATGAAATTATCATCTCTCACAGGATGAAAAAAATTTGAATAAATGCCACCATGGTGTGATTACTCAATTTAATACCATCCATGTCACTGAACAGACCTCTCAGGTAGTTCTTCCTAGCCTGCGACTCATCTTGGCTAAGTACCCTGAGGTATTTTATTTTCCCATAACCTTACCTCCCTCTAGGGGTGAGCATGATCATAACACCCCTCTCCTTCCGGGAAGTCAACCCCCCAATGTATGTCCCTACAAATATCCATTTTCTCATAAAATGAAATAGAAAATATGGTACATGAATTACTGGAGGAGGGGGTAATTCTCCCAAGTACCAACCCATATTACTCACCAGTGGTGATGGTATTAAAGAAAGAAGGTACTTGGTGCATGTGCCCTGATTTTCATGCCCTAAATAAACTAACCATCAAAGATAAATTTCCTATTCATGTCATTGATGATTTGTTGGATGAACTCCAAGGTTCCTATGTATTCACCAAATTATACCTTCTCTCAGGCTATCACTAGATCTGGATGAAAGAGGAAGATATTCTGAAGACTGCTTTCAAAACTCATGAAGGACATTATGAATTCCTGGTCATGCCTTTTCGCTTTTGGAATGCCCCATCCACCTTCCAAAGTCTCATGAATAAATTATTGAAACCTCACCTTCATAAGTTTTTATTGGTTTTCTTTGATGACATCCTCATTTACAACCGCTATTGGGATATCCACCTTCTTCATGTGCACAGAGTCCTTCACTTTCCATAGGAAAAACAATTGTTTGTCAAAAAACCAAATGTTCATTTGGAGATAGTGAAGTGGAATAATTGGGACACATTGTTAGTTGAGAAGGGGTAAAAGTGGACCCCAAAAATATACAAGTTATGTAGGAATGGTCGTGACCCAAGAACTTAAAGCACCTAAGAGGTCTTCTTGGTCTCATAAGATATTATAGGAAATTTGTCCACCATTATGGAAAAATTGCTAAGTCATTGACCGACCTTCTTAAGAAGAATGTATTTCATTGGACACATGTTGTTGAGAAAGCCTTCAAAGAATTAAAGAGGGCCATGTGTACTACTCCTGTCCTAGCAACGCCTGCCTTTAAAAAAACCTTTTTGGTGGAATCAGATGCTTCTAGCACTGGTATAGGCGCAGTGCTCACACAATATGGTAGATCTTTGGCCTTTACTAACCAAGCGTTGAGTGGCCACAATCTGGGAAGATCTATGTATGAAAAGGAAATGATGGTCATTCTCCATGTGGTTCACACATGGCGGCCATATCTCTTGGGATGTTGTTTTCAGATCAAAACATATCACCATAGTGTGAAATATTCTTTGGAGAAATGACTATCCTCCCCAGAACAAGTGATTGACCAAAATGTTGGGTTATGATTATGAAATCATATACAAAAAGGGAAAATATAATATAGTAGTCGATGCATTATCACGCTAACATGAGGAATATGACTCCTTATTTTCCTTATCCTTATCAATCCTTGATTGGATTGAAGAAGTATCCCAAGAGTTGCTAACACACTTGACTCTCTCCAAGTTAATTTAGCACCTTTAGGAGGACCCTAATCCTCCCATCGGCTACACTTGGTAGGACAATATTCTGAGATATAAGGATCATCTGGTTCTCTCACCCTCTTCAGTACTCAAGTTGTGGATCTTATATGAGTTGCACTCATCAGCTATTGCAAGTCACTCAGGCTTCCAAAATACATATGTTCGTGCTCGACGTTCATTTTTTTGGCCATACATGAAGAAGTATATCCTTCACTTTGTAATAGAATGTGACGTGTTCCAACATAATAAAGGTGAAACTATCAAGTCTCTAGGTACCTTACAACCCCTACCCATTCCAACTTCTAGGACAAAAATATCCATGGATTTTATAGTGGGCCTTCCTAAAGCTGGGAACAAGTCCGTCATCATGGTGGTGGTTGATCGCCTCTCTAGGTATGCTCATTTTTGTGCCTTACTCCACCCTTTCACACTAGCACTAGTAGCACAAGTTTTCCTTGATCTGATTTTCAAGTTATATGGCATGCCCACCTCTATTGTATTTGATCGTAACCCCACTTTCACAATAACATTTTGGAAAGATTTATTTAAATTGCAGGGCACCTAACTGAATATGAGCACAACCTATCATCCCCAGTCTAAGGACCAAATGGAAGTGGTCAACAAATTTTTGGAAACATACTTGTGGTGTTTTGTTTCGGAAAAACAAAACCAGTGGGTACAATGGCTCCCCTTGGCAGAATGGTGGTACAATACTTCCTACAATACGACCACTAAAATGACTCCATATGAAGCAGTGTATGGCCAACACCCACCTAGAGTAACTACCTATCTTCCAGGCACATCAAAGGTCCAATCTATTCATACAATGCTACAAGGTCACATAGACATCCTCTTGGATCTGAAGGATAACCTCCACATGGCCCAAAATCTCATGAAGCAACAGGCAGACCAACATCGTTAAGAAAGGGTTTTCCAGGAAGGAGATCAAGTGTTTCTTAGGCTCCAAACTTACAAGTAAACATCTCTCAAATCCCAGGGACATAACAAGTTGGAACACAAGTTTTATGGGCCCTACCAGATCATCAAGCGTATTGGTTCATTGGCCTACAAATTGGAACTTCCGACTACTTCCAAAATCTATTTGGTGTTCCATGTTTCCTATCTGAATAAAATAGTGGGAGAGAATTGCAGGATCCAAACCATCCTTTCAGAATTAGATGAAGAAGGCTCCTATTGGCTCCAAACAGATGTAGTCCTCAATCACTGTGAATGTGAGATACATGGAAAAATTATCAAAGAAGTGTTGATCCAGTGGAAGGACACATCCCCAAAGGATGTGACTTGGGAACGAGCAGTTGTACTCTAGTAGTTTCCACACCTGCAGCCTTGAGGACAAGGTTTATTTTGAAGGGGGAGGTCATGTTAGGATATGATCTTAACCCCTCTCCATGGGTCATTAGTTAGTAGGATATGTTTTCTATGTAACAAAGGCCGACATTAGTTAATAAGGCCTGATAAATAAAGGAGAATAAGTCAATGTAAGAAGACCTAATAGAAGCTTTCGCTTCTAGAAATATCTTCCTCTAGAAGTTTCCTTAGAAGGTAGAATTAGTATAAATAAGAGTAGGAGGAATTGTATATTTTTTTCTTGGAGTTTATTGTAGTAGAGCTCTTCTCTCCTGGATTTTTCCCCCTCAAAGAGGCAAGTGAACATTGCTATCTCTAATAAAGGTGCACTTTCTGGTGTTATTCTGGTATTTTTCTAGCTATAATCTAGTTGTTCCATTACTGCTTGCTAAACATTTTTGTTTCCCATATTATTATTCATATGGTATATTGTAGACAACCATAACATATATGAGGAAGTAGTAAATGTAATAGAATATGAATAACAATGCAACATAATATCTCACATAATGTCTTGAACACTAGAAGGTAAACATAAAATATCAATGTTTTTTTGGTATATTACATCTTGTGTATTCTTGAATGGAAATGGAACAAAATTTCAAGGAATTCATCATACGCTTACCTAAGATTATGTGGAAGAATGATTCTATAATGGTCTTCATGGATAAATTCACAAGGTTGTACATTTCATGCATCTAAATACTACTTGTAAGGCTTTAAACATAGTTGAGATATGTCTAAAGAAGATAGTCTAATTACGCCGAAGGTGCTCTTTTAAGGGGATGACTCCAAAGGCCACTTAGAATCGACCAGGTTCCTTTTAACCAACAAGGACAACTCACTAAATTTACATTGTTTGTGAACATGGAAGAAACCATGTCATTGTCGATGAAATCTTATGGTATAAGTTGTGAACCCTATACTCCATATGGTGGATGTGCAAAGGCTTACACTTATGAAATACACAATGTGAATGTGAGAAGGATGGAAGTTTTATCAATCCATTTCTTTATGATCTTGAACTTCTTGTTGAACAAAATGCCGGAGACCTTTGAAACACCTTCGTGAATGTTCATCACTCTAAAAAACTTGACGACCATGTCCTTGCATTGATCCTTGAATGTCATGTTTCCCTATAATGGTCTCATACAATCAAATTCTAAAATTGTTGACACAAAAATTTATTCAAGCCATATATGTTTGTGTTTTTTCTCATTTTAACCAAATGGGTGATTGAACATTATAACCTTTGAAAGCTTATGTAAAATCTTCAATTCACTGCAAGTTCGCTGAGTTATATGAGATCTATAAATCGATTTTTTGTTGTCCTGTATAATTACCAAATATTTCGATGAATTATGGATGAATTTAAATGCATGTCATGCTCAAAAATAGTTATACATGGGAA
This sequence comes from Picea engelmannii, assembly GCA_009831015.1. Taxonomy (NCBI): domain Eukaryota; kingdom Viridiplantae; phylum Streptophyta; class Pinopsida; order Pinales; family Pinaceae; genus Picea; species Picea engelmannii. Next base: position 1,442,517 of record ML779575.1, on the reverse strand, counting down.
TTTATAAAAACAAAATTTAATATTTGATAAAGAGCTTGCAAACTACATATAAATAGTTACATCAATTTTTTCAACTAATCATAAAATAGTAATGTAGGGTTATTTTATATAGTGTTTGGTACTCTTGGGGAATTATGTTTGGTACTCTTGAGAGACTCGATCACATTTGAAATTGTGACCTTTGGCCTCCCCATTAACAACATGCATTGAGTATATGGTTCAACCAATTGAGAATATTTGGATAGATGGTTGCTCAACCACCAACCATGGTAGTGTTTTTTATTCTTAGCCACTCGATTGGATTTGAAACTATGAATTTTGGCCTCCCCATTAACAACATGCCTTGATTATATGGTTCAATCAATTGAGAATATTTGGATTGAGGGTGGCTCAATTTAAAATGAGAACATCGTTATGGAAATGAACTATGCTTAAATGTCACTCTCGTGGAGTCGATTGGATAATTTTTTGTTGAAAAAGAAATTTTGTATATCTAGGTGGATTCATAGCCACATTATAATATAGGAATGTATTTTAAATACATTCCAAGATGGAAATTTCAAGCAATCAAAATTACACTTCCACCAAAACATCACCACCTTTCAGAACCCCCAAGGTGAATGAGCCCAAACACAAGGAGGATGACACCCAGGTATCTAAGTTGGAAGTACCCCACACCTTTATGAGTCAGGGAAATTTCACCTAGGAATGAAATCAATCTTTGCGAGGTAAATACCACAACTAAAAAAAGTTTGGTTCTCAATTTGCAAATAACACAGAGTAAGGGACAATATCTCTTGTTTAATATGTATCCACGAGTTCTCTCGAGTGTGACATCAGTTTGATAATGAGGATATTCTAGAACATGGGTCAGATACATTGTAGAAGGAGGTTATGTTTAGAGAAACATTCATGTGTTCACCTTCATCTATATTGGATTGGATTGAGTAAACGAGGGAGTGAGCATACCAAATAAATGGAGCATAATTGTTGAATAGGTGAAATGTCATTTCAAGTATCAGGATGACTATTTAACCTAATTCTATAACTAGAAGGGATGATGGAACTGAAATTACTCATGCTGCAATGCTTGATCACATATATTTTCATAAGCATAATATTACTTTTTTAATTAAAAAACACATTGGAAAAAGGATCGGAATGAAAGACACTAGTCCTCATAAAGGTAAGAGGTTTATGCAAGGTTTAAACATGTATTCTTACCCTTTATTCAATGTTGTAAGTAGTGTTTTGACTTGTACTCTACGCCTCGAGTCTCCACTATAATATTCCTATTGTAGGAGATGAATTAATTTCCTCGATCAACTATAAGATGACCATTGTAGGAGACAAATGAATTTCCTCCATCACTCTTTGTACTTGGCATTCTCCTTATTCATTATACACATTTCCATCTTTTTGTGGTCTCCCTTCTCTCTCCCTATATGTATGTATAGGAGATGTAGATGCACACACATTACCATAGCCATGATAGCATGTCTATATGGAAGGGAACAAGTCTATCCCACAATCACAAGTGTATAGCAAAAGAGAGAAAGAGTGGCATCAGTTTCCCTTCCATCTCTCCATCTATAACAACATAATTTCGTTTCTTTTTTCTGCAAGATTGAATAGCCCTAGGGTTTCAACAAAGGGACGATTCCTTTAATGGATTATGGCCAGACCTGACTATAACTCTCGTTCATTATTTTCCATCCAAACCTTTGATTTTTTATATGATAATTAATCCTTTCTGAAACCTTCCCCATATCTAATTCTCATTATTTTCCAATTTATAAAGGGGATACTAGTGGCCTTATCCATGACACGATCGAAAAAAAAGGAAGTTGGAACTTTTGATTTTAAACCCACGATTAAGATTTCCTAACACCCCTCATCATATTATGCATTCCATCCCCTCTTCTTTTTTGGTCATGGATTTCCTCCAAAGTGCAACATTTTATCACATGCCATCTTGAGGTCATTCTAAAATGTCCACATGGACTTTTCACAAATTTTTTACTTTTGACAAATGATATGGCAGTGTGTCCACATGGGAAGAGAGTAGAAATACTCAATTATATCACTCTCACCTAAAACCTTCTCTCCCTCCATGGGAATGGAGAGAGACTTTGTAAAAGAAAGGGAAGTTGAAACAAACACGAGGAAGTATAATAGTGCAGGGGTAGTCATTCTGCAAAATCATGAATTGATGATGCTTCCAATCAATTTGAGTACCAATATCCTAGTGGATGGAGCATGGTAAACTTAGATATACTAAAGGATGCCAACAAGAGTGTGGCCATAATTATTAGAAAACTGGTGCAGGCTTAGACCCTCACGGTCCAACCGCTCTTACCAAGACCTCCCTCTTCACTAGCCACAGAGCTGTATTTCTCTTCAATCCCGTATCGGGACTGTTCCACACCCATAGGATACTCTCCTTAGGATCTCCCTTGGGATATCAGGAAATCGGAATTCGCGATATCGCGAATTCTATACCCTCGTGCCTTATGCCTCACGAATCCCCGATCCCCGATATGGTCAATCGCTGACTTTTTTCCTTCTATCGTCGGAGATTTCCCTATCGGGATATCAGAACTCACGATATCAACAGATCGGATTCCCAACCTCCGAATCCCGATGTGTCGATCACCGATGACACCTGTCCTCGCTGTTGTCACTTGGACCCCACACACTTGTAGCAATCGGGAAATCGCCGATCGGGAATTCGCGGTTTCCTGTTGCACCGTTCACAGGGCCTCCCAAGTCCCGAACCCCGATGGGTCAAAGGTCAACGCTTTTGTTGGTAGTCAGGGATTTCCCTATCGGGAAATCGGAACATGTGATGCCGCAATTCACTTGCATCACAAATCCCCGAACTCCGAACTCCGATGACACGCGCACTATCTCCCTTCCACATCACCTCTGCTCTCCATGCTATCGGGAATCGCGTGATCGTGATTTCAAAGGTCACAACTTCTTTGCATTGAGAAACTTCGAATGCCGAATCCCGATATCTCCGGATCTTGGCCACCTATCCCTGTAGCGATCAACGGTTCCAACGGCTTCGGGAAATCGCCAATCGCGATTCCAACGAGGATAAACCTCTTGCCTCCACAACCTTCTAAGTCTGAACCCCGATGGCTCTTAGTTATCCTTGCGTCTAAGGGTCAAGTCCCTCGCCACTTCTCCCAGATCCGATGGTCGACGGGACTTCGCGAGTCTTTCCAGCGAATCCTGGCCATTGATTCTCCTCCTCGAGGATTTCTTCCACTTCAGAACTTCCTCCGGCTTGAACCTTCTCCTGGTCCTTCTCCACGGAATCAATATGAAACTATCCCTCCTGAGCTTGTAAAATTCAGACTCCTTCAGAGATTTTTTTCACCCACTGCTCGCACTCGACCTTCAACAACTCTCGAAGCGTTGGGTCTTCCAAACTCTGGGCACTTGCAGCCACAGTAATCTCTGCCTTCCTCTGCTCAAACTAGCTACTGAGACTTCAAATTCAGCCTGGACTTATCCTGCACATCTCTATCAACCCAATTCAACTTCTGGGTGGACGAGAATAAGAGTTTCCTGTCTAGCCTCATCAACGCACTCTATGCGGATGAATTCGACTGCACTCTATGTAGGAATCTCCCGGCTCACACAGAGAAACAATTGAAACTCATTCTCTTCTCTCTCAGACTTCAGTTAAACCTCTGAAATCACATGCACAACATATTCAAAGAAAATGCATCACCAGAAACAAACATTCATAAGCACATGAACAATACACACAGAGAAATAACACCAGCCATGAAATTGAATCAAAGACTCTCTTCTATTAATTCAAAACATCTGTACATGGGTGTTCTTCACCATTCTCTACTTGCTCTCTCTCCTGAATGCTTCTGAATAATATGAATAATGTACAAAGGAGGGTGTCTATATCTGTTTTCCCTCTCGAATTCTAAACTGTCTAATCTAGACTTAAAACATCTATCTACCCGCATTAACTAGATTAAATGCCTCCTATCTATTTCAGACAAGAGCGTATGGCTCGAGGTCTGATACAATACAACAGGCACTCCTTCATAAATGTTTCATTGAAGGATATGGCGCTTCATCTTAAATGAAAATTCAAAAAGAGTTATCAAGTTTATATGTCATGTGTTTAAAAACACATGTGCTGGCTCCATGCTTGCTGAGTTGGCGATGCTCCTGCATCATACTCCTCGGCTTGAAAATATTCATGGGTTCCTGTCCATGAGCTCCTGCACGGTCTGTCCATGCTTTTAGATAAGTGCTTCTGTCTCCTAGCTGGCATCCTCCACTAGGTGGTTCTTCCATTTGACTAGGTATTCAAAGTATTCCTTCTGCCTAGTTTTCTGTCCGACTCATTTGTCCAGTATACACTCCATCTGCGGCTTCTCTGCAATCTGCATCTGCTTCTGTCGTTGGAACACTAGTTCTTCAGTTCTAGTTTCTTCTTCTCCAGCCTTGTATGGGTATAAATCCGAAACATTAAAAATTGGAGATATCCCAATGCCATCCGGCAACTCAATTTCGTAAGCATTCTCCCCGAATTTCTTCAGGACTCTGCATGGCCCAATTTTATTCATCTTGAGCTTGTTATATGTTCCCCTTGGGAATCTCTCCTTCCTCAAGTGTGCGAGAACCATATCACCAACTTCAAACTGAAGTTGTCTCTTCCGTTGATCGGCTCTGCGCTTATACTCTTGATTGGACTTCTACAGTCGCTGCTTCACCTTCGTGTGAAGTTCTTGCATCGCTTCAGTGAATTCTTCTGCACTAGCACTGCTAGTCCCAGCCTGTTTTGACTCCCTGAGTTCAGATACTCCTCTCGGTTGTGCTCCATACACAATCTGAAATGGAATTTTTCCGGTACTCTAATTCACAGAATCATTGTACGCAAACTCTGCCTGCGGCAATATATTGTCCCAGCTGCTGTGGTGCTCTGTCACCAGGCTTCTGAGTAAATCTCCAAGACTTCTGTTGACCACCTCTGTCTGCCCATCTGTCTGTGGATGATAGGCAGAACTGAACATTAAGTTAGTTCCCATCTTCTTCCAGAGTGTCCTCCAGAAATGTCCAATGAACTTTGTATCCCTGCCCGATACAATGCTTCTCGGCAATCCATGAAGTCTAACAACCTCTTTGAAAAACAAATTTGCGATGTGGGTCGCATTGCTGGTCTTATGACACGGAATAAAATGTGCCATCTTCGAAAACCTGTCCACCACCACAAAGATGGAATCAACCCCTCTCTGGGTCATCGGCAATCCTATAACAAATTCCATGCTTATCGCCTCCCATGGTCTCTCGGGTATGGGCAATGGTTGATAAAATCCAGCATTCTGCTTCCGGCCCTTCGAATGTTGACAAATTCGACATCTGTCAACAAATCGTTTAACATCGGCTTGCATGCCTGGAAAAAAATACGATTCGCTCAGCTTCGCGAATGTTTTGTCGTGACCAAAGTGCCCCGCTAATCCACCACTATGCTTTTCCTTCACCAAATTCTCTCGCATGGAGCAATTCAGAATACACAGCTGGTTGCCTCTAAACAGCAATCCCTCCTGGATCATGTAGTCTATCCAAGGACTCTGATCCCTGAGAACTGGATTCTTAGTCGCCTCATATGCTTCTCCGAAATCCACATCTTCTGCATACATGTCCTTCAGATTTTCAAACCCCAACGTTTTGACTCTGAATTCCTGCAGCAACAAACATTTCCTACTCAAAGCATCAGCCACTTTGTTAGCAGTTCCTGAAATGTGTTTAATCACAAACGTGAAATTTTGCATGTACTCTACCCACTTTGCATGCTTCTGGTTCAACTTATCTTGTTTACTCACAAACTGCAATGCATGATTATCACTATACAATACAAATTCCTTGGGTACCAAGTAATGCCTCCACTTCTTCAATGCCTGTATGATGGCATAAAACTCTTTATCATATGTGGAGTACTTCATCTTTGCTTCATCTAGCTTCTCGCTGAAATATTCCACTGGCCTGTCATCCTGACTTAAGACCCCTCCTACAGCATATCCGCTCGCATCACATTTCACCTGAAATGTCTTCTGAAAATCAGGCAACACCAGAATTGGTTGCTCTGTTATCTTCTGCTTCAACAGATTGAAGCTCCTCTCAGCCTCTGTTGTCCAATGAAAAACTTTATGTCGTTTTTTCACGGTGTCCATCATTGCTACGCTAATCCCACTGAAATTCCTAATGAATTTTCTGTAGAAAATCGCCAGTCCATGGAAACTCCTCACCTCGAAAACATTTCTCGGTGATGGCCAATTCCTGATTACTTCCACCTTCTCAGGATCCATCTTCAGCTCATTTGTCGAGATAACAAAACCCAAATAAATGAGTTATGTCTGCATGAACGAACATTTCTTCATGTTGACCAACAACTTCTCCTACTACAGTCTGCTCATCACAATGGCCAAATGCTTCAAATGTTCAGCCTTGGTCTTACTAAAAATCAGTATATCATCCAGATATACAACGACAAACTTCCCAATGAATTCCCACAGGACTTCATTCATCAGCCTCATGAATGTGCTTGGCGCGTTTGTCAAGCCAAACGGAATGACCAGCCATTCATACAAACCTTCGTTTGTCTTGAATGTTGTCTTCCATTCATCACCCTCTCTCATGCGAATCTGATGATATCCGCTTTTCAAATCAATATTTGAAAAAAAAATTGCCCCACTCAGGAAATCCATCAGATCGTCCATTCTTGGCAGTGGAAATCTCTACCTAATGGTGATTTTGTTTATCTCTCTGGAGTCTGTACACATCCTCCAGCCTCCATCCTTCTTCGAACTTAGTACTGTCGGAACAACACACGGACTCAGACTCTCCCTGACCAGTCCTTTGTCCAGCAGATCCTGTACCTGTCTTTTGACCTCCTCATTTTCTTGGGGTGTCAACCTGTATGCTACTTTATTCAGCAAGCTTGCTCCAGGTATGAGGTCTATGTGATGACTCACACTCCTCATCGGCGGCAACGAACAAGGTAGTTCGTCCACGATGATATCAGCGAACTCTTCCAGCAGTTCCTGAATCTCCTCTGGTAAGTCATCCACTCTTGTGCTTGTTAGGACAATTCTCGGCTTCCTGACAACAAAGAATTGTGGATCTTCTTTCTTCTCCATCTCTGTGAGAAGCTCCTTCCCACTCATGAGAAGTATCGTACTGCTTACTTCTGGCTTCACCTCTTTATCCTTTATCAGAAGCACCTTATGCATTCTCCCATCCTTTTCCAAAGTGTATGTGTTCATCCTCCCATCATGAATCACATTTCTGTCATATTTCCATGGTCTACCCAGCAATATATGACATACATCCATGGGAATAACATCGCACGGAATCTCATCATTGTAATTCCCAATCTTGAATTTAAATAAGCATTGTTTAGTGACACTTACCCGGTGTCCTTTCTGTAACCACGAGACTTTATATGGACTCGGATGCTTAGTCGTCTCCAGCTCCAGTTTTTCCACCATCTCGGTTGAAACGAGATTGTCGGTGCTCCCGCTGTCCACAATGACTTTGCATTTCCAGCCCTTGGCTATGCAAGCTGTCCTGAACAGTATGCTCCTCTGTACTGAGCTTTCCACCTCCTTCTCAGGTGTCAAAAGAACTTTATGCATCCCAAGTGATCTTTCGCTGTCTGCATCTTCTGTCTCAGCATCACGCCTCTGCGCCTCAGTGATGTGAGCTTCTCCTCTGTCCGGTTTCTTGTCTGGACAGTCAACGGCTTTATGTCCATCCTTTCCACATGTAAAATATGTGATGATTCCTCCTCGTCCTCTTCCCCTACCTCTGGTACGAGGGAATGTGTTGGCATCAGCATAACCGCCACCCTGCTCTGTATGCTGCCTCCTCGGCTCAGCATATTGCTGCCTCTGTGAGGTTCCACCTCTTTCAACTTTACCCTGAGGTTTCTTCCATTCCTCCTTGGGCTTCTGAGTTCTTTCCTGGGCAACTGCCTTACCTCTGGGTTGACTCCTGCCTCGCCCTCGTTGTCCTTTCTTTCGGCTCAGCTTCTCTTCGGCTTTCAGAGCCATCTGGTACGCATCCTCAACTGTTCGGATGGTAACCATGCTTATCTCATCCTGAATGTCATATCTCATACCATTCAGATATCTTGCCACCTTCTCATCATCGCTCTCCCGATGACCTTCTCTGATGTTTAGTCAGTAGAACTCCTCAGTATATTCCTTGACTGTCATCAGTTTCTGCTTCAGGTTCTGCATTCGCCTGAACAGTGTGATCTGGTAATCCCTCAGGATGAATTTCGCTTTCATCTTAGCGATCATCCTGTCCCAGATTTTAATCTTTTGTTTTCCTTTGGAACGTCTATCTGCCTGTAGCTCATCCCATCATAAGGCCGCATGTCCCTTTAACTTGGTAACAGCATGTCTTACCTTCTTGTCCTCTTCGATATCTTCGTAATCGAAGTAGGTGTCAAGTGCTCGGATCCAATCAAACAATTCTTCTGCATCCAGGCTTCCTTCATAGACTGGAATATCCATTTTGGTTTTCGAACTCATCCCGGCGATAGCTTTTATCAATCGCTCAGTTGACGCATCTTCTGCTATGACCTCCTCATCATGCACAGCTTCCTCTTCAATTTCGGAGTCACTTAGATCTCCAGTATGCGTTGCGCGTCTATGTGTCGCTTCCATATCTTCCATTCTGGCACGACGATTTCGTAACTCCCTCTTCATTTCCACGTTCTGTCCATGGTTACTTCCTTCCCTGGACATTTCTCTTCCTCTGGACAATTCCCTTTCCCCCTCTGAATTGGGTGATTGTCTACCTCTTCTCGGAGGCATGGTGAAAATCTCTTCTCTCTGCTACTGAAAACAAAGAGAGCTCTTCTCCCGCTCTGATACCACTTGGTGCAGGCTTAGACCCTCACGGTCCAACCTCTCTTACCAGGACCTCCCTCTTCACTAGCCACAGAGTTGTATTTCTCTTCAATCCCGTATCGGGATTGTTCCACACCCACAGGATACTCTCCTTACGATCTCCCTTGGGATATCGGGAAATCGGAATTCGCGATATCGTGAATTCTATACCCTCGTGCCTTATGTTTCACAAATCCCCGATCCCCGATATGGTCAATCGCTAACTTTTTTCCTTCTATCATCGGAGATTTCCCTATCAGGATATCGGAACTCACGATATCAACAGATTGGATTCCCAACCTCCAAATCCCGATGTGTCGATCGCTGATAACACTTGTCCTCACTGTTGTCGCTTGGACCCCACACACTTGTAGCAATCGGGAAATCGCCGATCGGGAATTCACGGTTTCCTGTTGCACCGTTCACAAGGCCTCCCAAGTCCCGAACCCCGATGGGTCAAAGGTCAACGCTTTTGGTGGTAGTCGGGGATTTCCCTATCGGGAAATCGGAACATGCGATGAGGCAATTCACTTGCATCACAAATCCTCAAACTCTGAACTCCGATGACACGCGCACTATCTCCCTGCCACGTCACCTCTGCTCTTCGTGCTATCGGGAATCACATGATCGTGATTTCAAAGGTCGCAACTTCTTTGCATTGAAAAACTTCGAATGTCGAATCCCGATATCTCCGGATCTTGTGCCACCTATCCCTGTAGCGATCAACGGCTCCAACAACTTCGGGAAATCGCCAATCACGATTCCAACGAGGATAAACCTCTTGCCTCCACAACCTCTGAAGTCCGAACCCCGATGGCTCTTAGTTCTCCTTGCGTCTAAGGGTTAAGTCCCTCACCACTTCTCCCAGATCTGACGATCGACGGGACTTCGCGAGTCTTTTCGACGAATCCTGGCCGTTGATTCTCCTCCTCGAGGATTTCTTCCACTTCAGAACTTCCTCTGGCTCGAACCTTCTCCTGGTCCTTCTCCACGGAATCAAGATGAAACTATCCCTCCTGAACTTGTAAAATTCAGAGTCCTTCAAATATTTTTTTCTCCCACTGCTCGCGCTCGACCTTCAACAACTCTCAAAGCGTTGGGTATTCCAAACTCTGGGCACTTGCAGCCACAGTAATCTCTGCCTTCCTCTGCTCAGACTAGCTACTGAGACTTCAAATTCAGCCTACACTTCTCCTGCACAGCTCTATCAACCCAATTCAACTTCTGGGTGGACGAGAATAAGAGTTTCCTGTCTAGCCTCATCAACACACTCTATGCGGATGAATTCAACTGCACTCTATGCAGGAATCTCCTGGCTCACACAGAGAAACAATTGAAACTCATTCTCTTCTCTCTCAGACTTCAGTTAAACCTCTAAAATCACATGCACAGCATATTCAAAGAAAATGCATCACCAGAAACAAACATTCATAAGCACATGAACAATACACACAGAGAAATAACACCAGCCATGAAATTGAATCAAAGACTCTCTTCTATTAATTCAAAACATATGTACATGGGTGTTCTTCACCATTCTCCGCTTTCTCTCTCTCCTGAATGCTTCTGAATAATTTGAATAATGTACAAAGGAGGGTGTCTATATCCGTTTTCCCTCTCGAATTCTAAACTGTCTAATCTAGACTTAAAACATCTATCTACCCGCATTAACTAGATTAAATGCCTCCTATCTATTTCAGACAAGAGCGTATGGCTCGAGGTCTGATACAATACAACAGGCGCTCCTTCATAAATGTTTCAATGAAGGATATGGCGCTTCATCTTAAATGAAAATTCAAAAAGAGTTATCAAGCTTATATTTCATGTGTTTAAAAACACATGCGCTGGCTCCACGCTTGCTGAGTTGGCGATGCTCCTGCATCAAAAACCTAAATCGATAAGAACCCCTCTAGGTTTTATTTCATCCATGTAATGTAGTTTAATGCACCTAACAATGCAAATATTAGTGGGCATCGTTGTGTGTGATATGTCTATTAGTGTTTTATTAAGTTTCTTGTGATAGGGTTTACAAAGAGATAAGTAACATGAATGAATATGAATCATGATGAGCCTAATTATGAGAGTCATAAATGTATGTTTGTGGCTTTACTAAAAGGGAGATTATCCATGTCATTTATGCTTGTGGTTGTAGTATGTGATGGTTTTACTAAAAGGGGGATTCCCCATGTCATTTGGGGGCAATGAAGAGCCAACATCATATGGAGAGGTGGTGTCCATTGGAGGACTTGGGCCAGGTATGAATGGGAAGTTGAGTGCAATGATTGTAGACATTTAGGACTTTTAACTATCAATGGAAAAGTCATGCTTTTATATCAAGTTTTATGATTTGGAAGTGCACCAAACATCTCTCCTTTACCTTCTTTCAAATATTTCAAGCACTGTACACTAACATGTGGAACTTACTACTTAGCATTAGAAAACTAAGGGTTTCAAATGGGTTTATATTTTAATTTAGTTGGATTTTTTACTAATTTTGTGAAAATAAAAATGGGAGCCATTCTATATACAATAACATTTGCTACAATACCAAATGTGCAATGATTTTGAGTTGAAATTTATAGAGTAATCTGGCTTATGGGAAAAATTTTGTAAGCCACCTAAGCATCTCTCCCAAGGCACAATGAGAACATGGGTGTCTAATAAACATGGAGTTACATTTGAGCCATGTTATTGTCTAGCTCAAAATCAAAATCATTTAATCTCTCATATCTTAGGTGTTTCTCACATTTATAATACATCCATGCCCATCTACAACCATGGAAGAAGTTGTTTTATATAAAGAATATATTCAAATGTTATAATTCCTTTGCATCCGCATCTGATTTTAGATATTACTTGCTTCTTCCATACCCTGAACACCCTCTTAAGATGAAGGAAGTCAAATAGTGGAAGTGTTGTAGATAATTTCTCTTCTTCTTTTATATGAACCCTATAAAAAACATAAATTTTGCATCAAAAATTAGTCGCAATCTATACAATATCAAGTAATGGTTTTTTCCAATGGATTAAAAATCTCTGCACATTCAACTAGTTCTCATCGTCATTCAACTTCTTTGACATTGGAACTCTGTATTTTTTGGTTTCCTAAGTGAACAATTGACTATTATACAAAGTTGGTTTTATATAATCACATCACACTATCATTATAAGATGAGTAGAGTTTGAGCTAGACTTAAATTTTCTTCATTTCATTGTTTTTCTAGTTCATTTTACTTTTTCTAGCAATCATGTTTCCCCCTTGCAAGGCTTCATCATTGAACCATGTCAACCAAGATTTTTTTTGGGGAAAAACCCTTTCACCTCTTTTCACCACATATACTATGGTTTGTTTTTTGTTTTCTTAAGCTTAAGAGGAGTTTGGTAACTATAAAGTGAAGACTACCTCCATGGAATATATAGTATTTAAAAAGGGCAAAGAAAGAAGGTGAGCAATAACAATGAATCCCATTGTAATTTACAAAACAAAAAACAAAACAAAATTGCAACATGTACACTTCGTATTCTGTTCGGCGTTCCCTTCCCCCACTTCGGGGGTATGCTAGTTACATGAAGTAACAAAGAACATTGTATTAAATCAAGATGCAAGGTTCACCTCCAACTTTCAAAAGAGCATATTTCATTCCATGGGAACTTAGTTGAACTTGATCACAATTTATTATCTACATTAGGATGTGCAAGAAAAAGAGTGTTTCAATTGTTGGTGGACATGGTGTGATTGTATGTCACACACATTGTTTCAATGGGAAGAATGTCTCTATAAGCTAATATATATTGCTTTTAACAATGGGTTTCATATGTCAATGGGCATGAATTCCCTTTAGGTATTATATGGGAGAATATGAAATAATGATCCTTTTAGTTGGAAAGCACTGGCCAACAAAACCTTATTGGGAAAGATATCCTCAAAAGTATGAAAGATCAAGTTTCAAAAGTAAGGTGTGCCTATCAAAAACACTGGATATACTCATAGGCTTTAGAATGGATTTGTATCTAAACAACATGTGTTCCTAAGGGTTCAATCTAAGAAAATATTTTTAAAGTGAAGGGATTGATTCAAATTGTTACTAAGATAACCTCACCTCTTATTTTGGAGAGGATTGAGATCATTACATATACACTTGGATTACCACCTATTTTTAAGATGCATGTTCATTTTAATATTTCTATATTAAAGAAGCATGTATGTAACATTAATCAGGTTATTTATTAACCTTTTATTTAGATGGAACAAAAAAAAATGTTATAGAAAAAACTAGATCATGGTGCTTTAAAATTTAGCCATTGTTATGGTGAAGGCCCAATGGAAATATTATAGTCCTCCATAATGACCTAGAAAATGGAGGATGTTATGGAAGATAAATATCCATAATCTTTTGAAGAATAAAGTTACACGGATATTGTTGATATATTTCTAGGAGTGATGTCATATCCCAATATTTTCCCTTGATAAAAATTATCCATATGAAATGTATTAAATGCATAAAGAATTTTTAATAATGATTTCTAATTAGTAAAGGCCATTGGTTATGGATATTTCATTAAATCATATCCCAATGTTTCCATATGAAATGTATTAAATGGATGACGAATTTTTAACAATGATTTCTAATTAGTAAAGTCCCCCTTGGTCATGGATATTTAAAAGAAAAAAAAAAACTTGCTGATGTATAATGTAACAAGGGAGTTTGCAAGGCAGCAAGCCCTTGCCTTCGAGTGACGGTTATAGTGGTTGCTTGAGTCGTATATTCGTTATCTAGTAAGGATGGAAAGGTCGTATTGTTTTATTGTTTTAAGACGAAATTATGAGAGTGGAGCACGTAGACTTTATTTCATTCCCCACTGTAAAGTTAACTATCTGACAAAATAATTCAGAGAAATGAGAAATGGGATGAAGGCATTTAAACTTGAGTGTGAAGACATGGGGAGGATAGGGAAAAATATGTGGAGGATAGGGAAAAATTTATACATCTCTTAAAACATTGTTTTAGATAGAAGCGAATAATTTGTATAAATATTTGAAGAACCTTTTGAATAAAAATTTATTAATGGTAAAAGGTTCATAAACCGTGATTGAAATTATTCTAGTATCATGACCTTGTAGTAGAAATAAATGTTGTTTCGTAAGTTATTTCCATATTGATATCAAGCAAAAATAACCTTACTTTTTGTGTGGAGTCTATATCGTTTGTTTTGTTGCAGATAATGTATAAAAATTAGAAGAAAAGTAGCAATACTAAAGATATTGAAAGAGTTTTATGAAATCGCTACTCCGTCTAGTATTAGTATGAAGTAAGAAGTATGATATAAGTATTATAGGTAACCATGTATTTGCAACTAAACGACCACCTTTATTTTATTTTAATGAGAAACAACTCAAATCACTATTACCATTTAAATCAAACAAAGTGCACTGCACTTCGTTCTCACCGTGACTGTTGGCACTTTGGAATTCCATTAAATACTTTTCATGATTAAATTCGAAGAGATACAATATATAGTTGGTCAAATGGAAACCTCACTATTAAATTATCTATACCTCGAAAGCATAGGTATAGATCACAAACCTAATAATAATTCGATGTAGTTAGGCCTATTCTAAGCTTGGTCGAGGGCATTAAAGTAGTCGAAAGCATAGGTATAGATCACAATACCTAATAATAATTCGATCTAGTCATTTATAGGCCTATTCTAAGCTTGGTCTAGGGCATCAAAGTAGTCGAAAGCATAGGTATAGATCACAACACCTAATAATAATTCGATATAGTCATTTACAGGCCTATTCTAAGCTTGGTCTAGGGTATCAAAGTAGTCGAAAGCATAGGTATAGATCACAACACCTAATAATAATTTGATCTATTCATTTACAGGCCTATTCTAAGCTTGTTCTAGGGCATCAAAGTAGTCGAAAGCATAGGTATAGATCATAACACCTAATAATAATTCAACCAGACGCAGGGAACTAGGGTTGGTCTTTTCCATTTTGATTTGTTGCTTCTCATGTGTGTGCGTTGAAGAATACCAACCACGGTGGACTAAAGAATAGGGTTATGCGGTGAGTAGGTGAAGGAGGAAGAGGAGGGCCATAAATGGCACAAAGACAAGCTTTCCAATGGAAAATTCTGAAAACTCGATTGCTTCTCTGAATCTCCAAAGAAAAAAAGTGATGCAGTGACCAAGTATATACATAAAGTATTTACTCTCATAAATTTATTTTGAATTTATTTTACAAAAGAAAAAAAAATGATATAGTGACCAAGTATATACATAAATTATTTACTCTCATAAATTTATTTTACAACAATAAAAAATATTATCCTATTTTTATCTAACAAAATCTTGTCAACATATTTCATAGATGATGACATTTGTTTTATGTCAACATATTTCATAGATGATGACATTTGTTTTATGTCAACATATTTCATAGATGATGACATTTATTTATTTTATTGAAATGCAAGTACTTTGTTGGTCTTAATGTATATCCAATGATAGAGTTTACAAAATGCACAACTAGTGTATGAAATAATTCCTAAAACAAATCTATAAATGGTACGGTTATTTGCACATCATTTATAAAGTTTATACATTATTTATAGAGTTTTTGTAAAACAAAATATCAAGATTCCTCTAAAATAATAATCAGGTAGAAATTTCAATATTGCAAGCTTTCTTGCTACTCACTTTGTCATTTAATCTCGTAGGGAAGGAATTTCAATCTTGCAAACAAAAACAAAGCATTGCCTAAACAAATATATAAACGATATGGTTATTGGCACATCATTTGTAGAGTTTCTGTAAAAGAAAGAAAAAAATATCAAGACTTCTAGAAAAAAATTAGGCAGAAATTTCAATCTTGCAAGCTTTCTTGCCACTCAGTCTGCTCTTTAATCTTGCAAGGAAGGATTTAATCTTGCAAGGAAGGAATTTCAATCTTCCAGACAAAAACAAAGAACTAGTTGAAGTGGAAAGGATTAAATTGACTCACTTGTAGAGCACATGCTACTTGCTGAGAACAAGCTCCTATCCTTGGTTGTTTCTCTTACCTTAATACCCTGAGGGCTTGCATGCAAAACTACACCTTAACAACAAAAAGTCCAAAGTTGAACACCGAAACAACAAATCTAAGTTATAAACATCACAACAACATCATAGTTTTGGGTTATATGTTTTGAGCTATCTAAAACATTTAATATTTGAAATTAATATTAAATTGAAGCTTAACATTAATCCATCTTCTAATATATGTATATCCACTTTCCTAAGTTTGAAACTTATCCACTTTCCTAAGTTTGAAACTTACACAATCGAAATGGCCTCAATATAAGTCCAAATAAAACCTCAAACAGTTTGAACCTAAGATAAAATTTAAATTAAAATAAAATTTGGAATCCTCAACTTACCATAAAAAATTAAATGAGCTTCCAAAAATTGTCACTGCTCCCTAAAACTTTGGAATAAAATGTTTGGAACTCCGTGCAGAACTAATGAAAAACCAATGAGCTTCCAAAAATTGTCACTGCTCCCTAAAACTTTGGATTAAAATGTTTGGAACTCCGTGCAGAGCTAATGAAAACCCAGTGATTAGATTACTAGCCTAAAGGAAGCGACTAACTAGCCTAAAGGAAGGGACTAATAAAAAGGCAAGTTACCCAAGTAGTTACCTTAAAAAAAAAACACGTGGCATCTTATAAGGAATAATGAGGAGGTGACATGTGTAACAATTCAAAAGGCCAAGTGAGATGCTAGCAAGAATATTGTCCATATATCGTGTTTTTAAAAAATAAAAATGTTTTCGTTCTTTTCATTATTTCTTCACTATGAGGGGATTGTTATTTATGTTTAAGGATTGTGTGAGTTCTCAAATTGGGAGAAAATTAATGGTTTTTTTTATCTTCACCATGATCCTAGAATTCATGATATCATGTGTGATCATGAGCATTCAAATTTGTAAAAAGATCATAAACATCATTTAGAAAACTAGTTATGCCAATGAATCATGTATACATTCATAATTGAGTAGTTATGCCAATGAATCATGTATACATTCATAATTGAGATAGAGATGTAACATTAAGTTATTTCATTAAACATGAAATTCATGAAACTATTTTATTAAAATTATTTGATAGTACAACGAAAAAAGATGAGAAATTGAGAAATTTGGCATGCCAAATTTTTAGGAAAACTATGATTCGTTGTGACTAAGAAATATAATACAATTAACGAGATGTATGTGAAATTATTCATACAAAGGAGGAGATATTTATATAAATAATTAGGATCCCATAACAATGTTGAGAAACTATTGGCATTCTTGATTGTAGGTGCACAAATAGAATGCCAAAGGGTGCATGTGCAAATCGAGAAATTGGCACAAAAGGCTTATAATTATGCATGAATGATGTTATTGGTGATAAGTTGTATATATCTTGTGGGGACATTTCCCCTTCAATTGATTTACCCCACAATACTACTTGTTAGTAGTTACAAGAAGCTACCAAGGCCCTACACATTATGTCTCACAATAAGCACTTCATGAAAAAGTGTTGAGTTGCAAGGGTTAGTGCATACAACTAATAGGTGATAAATGGTTAATGTGTGGAATTATATTATATATGTACTTTGATCAATATGTTTGATCATACATATTTTGTAGGATGATTTAGTCATGAAAAGAAGTAGGAAAGCATCACTAACATGGTAGAAAATAGTCCTAATATCTATGGAACAATAATTAGTAGAGAGGACTTATATCTATGATTTAGATGGTGCTTATAAAGTGTTCCAAATATGGAAAGGAATTGTAGTGAACACTATTGATCAGTGTTGTGGTTGGATTTAGTATTGTTCTATTTGATCTTGTTTATCAAGTAAATTTTTCTACTATGTATTACGACGAAAACCAATTATGGGGGTTCGTCAAATCAATTTTTTTATGAGATTCAATCCTTGTAGTTGTGGGTTGTATCCCACGAAATAGATCACAACTAAGTCCAGGAAGCAATAAAACTTGACATCTCCACCAATACACTCTGAATAAAATGGATTCCTTGTATCTCAATCGTCCAAATGAAGTTCATAGGAGCTTCATTACAATCGTTCCTCGATCCCCTTATACAGTTTGCAACTTCTATCTCTTTCCTCTTTCAACAACTTGAAATTCCTAATTCCAACACTCATTGTCCATCATAGAACCTTTGGCAATCCTGCACTCCATTGGGCTCAAATAATTTGTCGTCACGTAACCATTGGCTAGGAACTATGGTTACAACACTGTGCACAATTCATTTTCATCGCACAATCATTGGATAAGACCAATGGTTATAGCACTGCACAAAATTCACTTGTTCTCTCCATGTATGGCCTGTGCGCAAAGGGTTCATCAAGAACTATGCCTGATCATTAATCCATGATGATCAATGATCAGATCTTCTCTCAATAGATCGATGAAATCTATGGTCGTCCAAATGTTTTTGACAGCCACTTGGCTCTCTTTGCGAAGAACCAACAACTTGTGCCTTGTTGTCATACCCATGCTCATCTTGAATCTATGATGCAGTTATGCATATTCCACTCTCACTCATGCATTCAAACATGGATTCAATCACACATGATTAAACCATAATTAATAATATATCACAATATACAAATAGGGATACATAAAATACATAGTCTCTATTAATATCTAGCTTGATTTCATTACACATATGGCCTCTCTGGGCCTGGCCTTGATTTTACATTGTGTAGGAACCCCTTTCTAGGCACACATATTACAATTTAAATGACACAATACAATATGGATCAGATCATTGAAAGGATACGATCAAATCCCTAAGATCACTCATGATCCATAGAAATTGGAATATCACTAACAAGCAGTTAACAAACTCGATCAAATCTAAGGAAGTCTTGTCCTCATTGCCACGTTGTCTTCTAGAAGGTCTAGAAATTTCAATTTTGACTTGGGGTGGTTTTGGTCCTGCATCATATTAGATGTATTTCTTTAGAAAGACTACTTGGAGTTTGGGAATGAGTGGGAGTTTCCCTGGTCACATTGTGGCTCTCATGTTAGGGGTGACTTTATAATATATAGACCTATAAATAGATGGTAAATCCTTAAAAGTAAACCACCATAAAAAATTATTTATATAAATGGATGGGAAATCCTTAAAAGTAAACTGTAGACTGTAGATGCTCATAGGATCCTGTCAATCCTTATAGACTCGTAGCCCCATCTCGGGGGTGGATTGTTTCTACGAAAATCGGTGTAACATAGCCTATGGTCGGGAGGAACGTCCTTCATCTATAGTCGGTTGTGTAAAACATTTTGAAAGATAAGTGTTTTAATCATTATGTTAATTAGTGTTTAATGTTTTGGATAAATGTTGCATTTACTCTATAATTTATATGCATGAATGTTTAGTGTGTGTTTAATGGCCATTATGAATGTTTAAATGGTTGCATTCATGTTTTTAAATCATTCATAATAATAGCATGCATGTATGTCATGATGTTTATATTTTTTCATTTGAATTGACATGCTAATCAAATTTGGTAGTAATGGGACCCATCAAAGGAGTTGGGTATGTTACAGATTGTTATAAGAGATTTTGGTCCAACACTAGACCGAAAAGTATACTTTCTACCTTTTCTCCAATCACTAATAGAACTTTTTGGGCTCGCTGAAAAAGTAGATTTTATATATTTTCACCAATCCTCGATAGAACTTTTTGGCGGTCACCAAAAAAGTAAACTTTATATCTTTTTGTCGATCGTTGATAGACCTTTTTGAGGGTCACTGGAAAAGTAGACTTTATACATTTTTAGCGATCATCGATAGACCTTTTCAGGAATCACCGAAAAACTAGACTCTATACATTTTCACCAATCACTGATATATATTTTCGAGGCTCGCCGAAAAATTAGACCTTATGCCTTCTCACTGATCATCGATAGACCTTTTTGGGGGTCAACGAAAAAGTACACTTTATACCTTTTTCAATTTTCGATGAAGGGATTTTAGTGATCGTCAAGGAAGTAAAAAACAAAAGAGAAGAAGAGAATGTTCGACAACACATGTATTCCAACAGAGGACGAACACCTTCAGTAACCACTCACATAACCAAATCAAAGATCAACAGATCAATGTTTTCACGTGGTAAAACCCCTACAGGGAAACATCCATGGCCCCAGCCAACGCGACCACTTGGAGCAGTTTATTAATGCAAAAGAAAAAGATTACAGAGAGATTTTACAAGAGAGTTTCTCACAATCGATCATCGACAAATGACCCTCCATGTTCTTTAAATAGAGATCATGGACCAATCAAGTGTTAAGCCACGGATCAATGGTCATTAAGATCGAGGAGAGTATGAACCATCAGATCACTCTATGTCGGTAACATATCGTGACCGTTGGATTTCCTAACTACAAATGCATACTAATTCATACTAAAGAAACACACTAAGAAACACACTTTTACCTAACAACACATTAGACCAAGTAGATCTTAACTAACTCATAAGTGTCTAAATATCCTAACATCCCCCCTTAAGAACAACTTGGGATAGGATTGAAGGATTTACAGTGGTGACACAATAGGAGAAGGAAGGAGGAATTGGAGCCTATCCCCCCTTAATGACAACTTCCTGAACTCCTAACATAGATCGAAGTTTGGAAAACTTCGCTTCTGTAAGAGACTTTGTGAAAATGTCTACAACTTGATCTTTTGTAGGGAAAAAGAGAAATTCAATAACTTGATCATGAATGAGCTTTATGATGAAGTGCATGTGTATCTCAATGTGTTTTCTACGTTGATGTTGAACTGGGTCTTTGGCGAGCTTGATGGCACTCTATTTTTCGCACCAAATGTTGGTCGAATGCCACTGCTAGAATCCAAACTCTAAAAGGATCTGTCGAAGCCACAAGGCTTCCTGACTTGCATTTACCACTGCTCAGTACTATGCTTTTGTTGAATAAAGTGAAATAGCATGTTGTTTCTTACAAGCCCAAGTGAGAGGTCCTGAACCAAGGCTGAAAACATAACATGTAGTAGACTTTTGATCATCAAGGTCATTGGCCCAATCTGAATCAATGAAACCAACCAATAAAGGAGTCCCCCCTAAACTATAATGTATCCCGAACTGAATTGTACCACGGGCATAGAGAAGTATCCTTTTATATGCTTTCCAATGGCTTTCATGGGGTGTTTTCATATACCAGGCAATAGGACCAACCACAAAGGAAAGATCAGGACATGTATGAGTCAAGTATAAGAGGCTACCAACTAACTGATGGTACATGGTGGCATCAACTTCGTGAGAAGTACAAGTGGTAGTAAGCTTGACTCCAGACTAGAAGGGATAAGGGGTTGTTTTACAATCATCCATGTGAAAGCGACGAACAAGGTCACAAGCATACTTAGACTGGGAAAGAAAAATTCCTACATTGGTTTGCAAAACTTGGAGGCCAAGGAAATAGTGCAAAAATCCTAACTCTTTCATTTCAAATTTCTTCTTAAGGTTGGTTTTCACATGGTTTAAAAGTTTTGAGTCACTACCAGTAAGGATAAGGTCATCAAAATAAAGTACAAGGATTATGAGATGGATTCCTACATTCTTGGTATAGACATTAGGATCAGAATGGCATCTAGAGAATCTAGTGGAAATAAGAAAGTTGTCCATTTTGGTATACCAATCTCGACGAGCTTGCTTGAGACCATAAAGAGATTTCTTAAGGCGACAAACAAGGCTAGAGTCATTCTAGACATAGCCATGAGTTTGTTCCATGTAGATTTCTTCATGAAAATCTCCATGCAAGAAGGCGGATTTAACATCCATCTGATGGACCTCCCATTTATGTGAGGCAGCAAGGGCAAGAACAAGTCAGATGTAATTCATTTTGGCTATAGGGGCAAAGGTTTCATTATAGTCAATTCCTTCAACTTGGGAAAATCCTTTGGAAACTAACCGAGCCTTGTGTCTTTCAACACTTCCATCTGATGCATACTTAGTTCTATAGGCCCATTTACATCTGATAAGTTTTATTCCTTTTGGAAGAGGTACAAGATCCCAAGTATCATTTTCCATTGAAGAACGATGTTCTTCATTCATTGTTGTGTCCCAATCTAGATGACCTGAAGCTTCTGCAAATGTCTCTGGATCATGAGTTTCTAAAACTTGAGCCAAAAGATAAGAGGCTTGCTAGAACTGTGAACGTGTCTAACGCTGATCTGGAGGATCACCAACAAGATCACCAACTGTTTCTCGTGTTGAATGGACCCATCTAGGAAGCGGTGGAGCTGGTGCTGGTTCAGGTTCAAAGGACTCATCTGGAGGAAGGTGAGCAGGTGGACGTGGATTTTCATCCTCACTTTCATCATCTGAAGAAGAAACCAGAATAGAAGAAGGCACAAATGTTGAATATGTCTCGCAGGCCGAAGAGGGCATAACCACTGAATTAGGCTCGTAGGCCAAAGAAGGCACAAACGCCCAATTAGGCTCGTAGGCCAAGAGATCTTCGTCAAATTTAACATCTCTTCTAATAATAATTTCATTACAATGTGTTTGAAGAAGTCTATAACCTTTGACATCTTCAGAATAACCAACAAATATACACTTCTCACTTTTAGGTTGTAGTGCTTTCTGTTTCTCATCAGGAATGTGAGCCCATGCTATACCTCCAAATACACAGAAGTGACTTACATCTGGTGTAATTTTATTCCAAGCTTATTCTGGTGTGATATTTTTAAGATCCTTTCTGGGAGTGTCATTTACAATGTAATTTGCATAGTTGATGGCTTCCGCCCAATACTGTAGACTTAATCCCTTAAATTTGATCATACAATTAACCATTTCTTTTAATGTGGGATTCTTTCTCTCAGCAACACCATTTTGTTGTGGTGTATATGGAACAATTTGTTGCATTTGTATTCCCTGTGTAGTGCAGTAACTTGTAAAATTATTGTTCACATATTCACCTCCATTATCTTTTCTTAACCTTTGAATTTGATGTCCAGATTGCTTTTCTACAAGGGCTTTGTAGGCCAAAAACTTTGCTCTTACGTTTTAAGAAGTAAACCCAAGTACGTCTGGAAAAGTCATCAATAAAAGTTAAGAAATTATTGCACCCATAAAAAGAAGGAGAAGAAAGTGGACCACACAAATCACTTTGAACAAGCTGCAAAGGACCCAAGGCATGCCAAGAGGCACATTTGTCAAAATTGTCCTGATGATGTTTTCCAAGAACACAACCGACACAAACACCATCTCTTCATGAAACAAGAGGAATACCAGACACCATCTGTTGATTACATAGTTTCTTCAATGAGCAATAGTTTAGATGACCAAACCACTCATGCCAAAGTTTGCTCAAGTCATCTCTATGAGCAACAAAAACTGATGAAAAATATGATGACCCAAAGTTGTCAAACTTGTACAACCTAGTAATATCATCAACAATTCTAGTTGCAAGAACATGCTTAGGATATTTTAGATCCTTGATTACAACTTGGTGAGGTGAAAACTCTCTAATTTGACCTTCACTTGAATGAGTGATTTGATATACTGATAGAAGGTTACAAGAAAGACTTGGAACACATGATACATCATTGAAATGACCATTTTCTACTTGAACTGTTCCAGATCCTTCAACACTAAGAGATCTATCATCACCAACAAATATTTTCTTGGTGCTACATTCATTTAGAGTAGAAAATATGTCTCTATCCTTATCCATATGATAAGATGATCCTGAATCAATAAGCCATTCATTATAAGTAGAAGTAGAAGTTGTATTGAAGGAGAAACCAGAAGTTGAAAGTGCATGTCCATGAGAAGAAGAAGAAGTAGTAGAATCAATACTGATGTTGTGCTTCTTCATCAATGTTTCTAAATATGTCATCTTCTTGAAACATTTGGACTCATCATGACCATATTTATCACAAAAGTTGCAATGTCTGTCAGTCTTCTTATTTTTATATTTTTATCCTTTGTCTCCATTAGGAGCGGAAGTTGTTTAAGTGTGTTTGGGACCCTTATATTGCTTTTTGTTGTGGCGAGGATGTTGCTTCTTGGGATTCTTAGGTTTATCTATATGATGGACAACTAAGGCTTTGTTGGAGGTACCTGTAGTGTTGATCACTCCAAGTTGTACTAGCTTATCTTGCTCTCTAATCAAAGCATCACAAAAGTTCTCAAGACTGTGTTTTTGATAAGCTTCCTCTAGAGCCTCTTGCATGGCATAAAAGGTAGATACAAACACATAATATGCACTACCTAGCTTAGAAAGAATAAGATAGATGCAATGATCTTCATCTATCTGTATCTTAAATTCTTCACATAGAGTTTTGAGTGTTTCAAACTTAGATAGATAGTCTTCAATGCAAGAAAAATTACTTGGACTTAAAGTTAGTACTTAATTTTCTAACTGTTGTGCTCAAATAATATTGTGTTTACCAAACACAGATTTGATCTTTTCCCAAGCTTCTTTGGGTTTATCAATTGATTGAAGGTGGAACCTTAAATCAGGAGAGATGGACATTCTGATTAATCCACGTGCTTCGTGATTCCTATTATCCCATTTGGATTTCTTATCAGCATCAGTGGGTGTTGTTTCCTTTCCCAAGGTAATCCGGTACAAGCTTGTACTTCTTAATAAATCCTTCATATGGGATTTCCATTGAAAGTAGTTGGTAATGGTAAGTAAGAGATTACTTGTAGAAGCCATATTAAATATGAAGATAATATGGATTTCAAAACTAAAACTGATGATCTGAATGGAAGGATCTCAAAAATTTATGCAGTTTAAAAAAAAATGGCACTTAAAACAGACTTTGGATGTGAGAGTTATGCCCTTTTTAAAAAAGGCATAAACGATAACCAAAGGACCATGTGGTGTTGTAAGTTGCTTTATGAAGTGACCAACTTTTATAAAGAGAAGTGGGGATCACTTTTACAATGAAGTCACTTCATGAAAAATAAATAACCCTAAAATAAACTATTAAAGCTACTTATAGTGATTCACTTTTATACTTGAAGTGAAATACACTTTACAATTTTAGCATGAACTTTTTCAAAAAGAGTAACAAAAGAGAGACTTGAACTCAAGACCTCTTACTTAATAAGGAAAAATTTAACCAAATGGTCTAGCAAAACATATTGTAATGTTTAAGAGGATAGGGGTGGTTGTTGTTGATGTTGTTGGCCTCGGAGAACGTGCTAAAAAAACTCTTTTCACACAAGAAAAAAATTTCGCTTCTCGATGACAACAAGGGTTAGATCTCGGTTAGCTTACCCGGAAGATGCACCTTTTCCTATCTGTTTCTAATTTTCCAAGATCGCACAGGGTGAAGGACAAAGAGAATATGCAGATCTAAAAGAGTAGCAACCTGGAAATAAATAATACAAAACTGAAATAAAACCAAAATACTACTCTGCAAAAATTTAAAAAATGCGTATTCAAGCTTTATACCTCTATATATGACTGTAATGGTTGTATCTTGGGCAAACAGAAACCTTTTTGAGTGAAATGAAAAGTGTTCCTAAATGAAACGAGTGCTCCAGATGCAATGGAATAGTCCTCTTAGCCCATGAATTTACGGAAATGACAAAAACTGGAGATGAGCAAACTCGGCTTCATGATCTTGATATACAACAAGAGCAAATCTTCAAATAGGCTCTGATACCATTTTCGACAACACAGGTATTCCAACAAAGGACAAATACCTTCAATAACCACTCATGTAACTAGATCAAATATCAACACATTGATGTTTTCACGTGGCAAAACCCCTACAGGGAAACATCCACGGCCCCAGCCAACGTGGCCACTTGGAGTAGTTTATTACTGCAAAAGAAAAAGATTACAGAGAGATTTTAAAAGAGAGTTTCTCACAATCGATCATCAAAAAATGACCCTCCATGCTCTTTAAATAGAGATCATGGGCCAATCGGGTGTTAAGCCATGGATCAATGGTCATTAATATCGAGGAGAGTATGAACCGTCGGATCACTCTATGTTGGGAACATATCGTGACCGTCGGATTTCTTAACTACAAATGCATACTAATGCATACTAAAGAAACACACTAAGAAACACACTTTTACCTAACGACATGTTAGACCAAGTAGATCTTAACTAATTCCTAAGTGTCTAAATATTCTAATAGAGAAGAGAGAGAGAAAAGGGGAAGAAGATAAGCGAAGAATAAGAAGGAAGGGAATAAGAGAGGAGGAAAGGAAAGGAGAAAGACAGACAAGTAGATTAAAAAACGTATGGAGCCAAAAAATTGTTTTGGCCATAACAGGAGTAGAAAATATTGGAATTACATGAAATTTAAGGTGTAAGTCCATAGTGACGAGGGATACAAAAGTTTCAATGAGGGCCACTAGCTTATTCTATTTCAATTCTCTTAAAAATGAAAAATAGTAGTTGTTAAATATCTAGGTCGTGCTCAGTGATTGGAACCCAGATAAAGGTGAAAATTTACAGAGTGTCCAAAAAGTAGACATGAAGATACCCAGTTGAGATTTTGGAAAAATTCAAAATTGTTTTGTTTGGGGATGCCAAAATAAGGAAAAATCCACTATTCCTAGCCAATTTTCGAGGAATTTTTAAATCTTCAGAGAAAAAGGGACCCCGGATCACAAGTCTATAAAACTTTATTTTCTCAACATTTAACCTACTGGCGCAACCTTCCCCACTCCTCGGAGAACAATCACAATCACCAGGACCTTCTTTGTCTCAGGCCCGAAGAGCTGTATCACTCTTCAAATCCCGTATCGGGACTCTTTGTCGCCCACAGGACACTCTACTGATCTCCCAGCAGTTGTCTCGAGAAATCAGGTTTCGTGATATCGCGAAACCTGTCTGCACGTTATCGTGCTACTCCAAACCCTGAAACCCGATGGTCAACAGTCAACGCTTCGTTCACGTCGGGGATCTCTCTATCGGGAATTCGGTGTATATGATGTCGTGGTTTGCTGCCTTCGCAAATCCCCGAACCCCGAACTCCGATGGCACGTGCGCTATATCCTCGCCACGTCACATTCTCTCTCCAATTCTATCGGGAATCGCTGGGTCGCGATTTCACCAGTCCTAAATTCTTTGTATCGTAGAACCCCGAATGTCGAATCCCGACCTCTCGAGATCTCGCCACACCTGTCCCCGTCGTGATCAACGACTCCAACGACTTCGGGAAATCCTTATTCGCGATTTCAACAAGTATAAAACTCTTTCCTATGGGAAACCCGATATGCCGAACCCTGATGGCCCTTGTTTCTCTTTGCGCCTAAGGGTTAACTCCCGCGCAACTCCTTCCAGATCTAACAGTCAATGGGATTTCGTGAATCTGTCCCGCGAACCCTGACCGTTGATTCTCCTCCTTGAGGATTTCTTCAGCTTCACCGCTTCTCCCGGTTTGAACCTCCTCCTGGCTCCTTCTTTCAGAAACCACGAAGGAATTCTCCCTCCTGAGCTTTCTAACTCTGATTTCTTCAAATAATTTGCACACTCTATTCGCGTCTGACCTTCAACAACTCTCAAAGTGTTGAGTCTTCCAAACTCTGGACACTTGCAGCAACAGAAATCCTTGTCTTCCTGTGTTTAGGGTAGCTACTGAGACTTCAGCTTTAGCCTGCACTCCTCCTGCATGATGCAGGAGCATTGCTCACCTATCAAGCGAGCCAGCGCGTGGAGCAAGGAAAGACCAGCTGGACATCACCAGCATTCAAATTTTGGAATCATTACAATATGGCTGCGCCAAACATTAAACGTTGATGGGATGAAGCGCAT
>ML779575.1:1385055-1398322 GCA_009831015.1 Picea engelmannii | reverse complement strand
ATTTTAATTATGGCCACATGTCAAGTCTGTAAGTTTTAAACTTGTGAATTAAATTAATGCATATAGATTCTTAAGAAAAACATAAATTAATCAATGTCTCATACACATAGTACACTGAGATTTACACTGGAAACCTTTAACTAGGAGAAAACCAAACTTCTTTGGTGTCTCACCTCTCAACTCTTCATTGTATTAGTTTCACCATTCACAAATACAATATATACAATATTTTAGGTATCTCACAGCTACCAAAACCCTAATCCCTTAATCCGGTATTAATTTAGAAAAATGCTAAAAATAGTGAAATATTTTAATTAAAATGGTAATTATATTTTTATTTATGTCCATGTATCAAGTCCATAGTAAACATTCAAGAAATTTCACATCTTCCTCAAGCTCATAAAAAATGCCTATGCATAGGGAATAAGATTTTTTTTACTTTCAATTGTTCGAAAACATGGGGATTCCAGCAAAGGATGAACACCTTAGTAACCACTCACACAACCAAATCAAATATCAACACACTGATGTTTTTACATGGTAAAAAACCTATGGTAAAACATCCACGATACCAACCAACGTGACTACTTGGAGAAATTTATTAATGAAAAATAAAAATATTACAGAAAGATTTACAAGAGAGGTTCTCACAATCAATCATCAGAAAATTACCCTCAATGTTATTTAAATAGAGATCATGGACCAATCAGGTGTTAAGCCATGGATCAATGTACCCATTAATATCGAGGATAATATGATACGTTGGATCACTCTATGCCAATAACATATCGTGACCATCAAGTTACCTAAATACAAATACATACTAATGCATACTAAATAAACACACTTTTACCTAATGACATATTAGACCAAGTTGATCTTAACTAACTCCTAAGTGTCTAAATATCCTAACATGCCCCCTGAAGAACAACATGGGATTGGATTGAAGGATTTAAAAAGGTGACACAATAGGAGAAGGAAGGAGGCATTAGAGCCTATCCCTCTTTAATGAAAACTTCTTGAACTTCTAACATGGATCAAAGTTTGGAGAATTTTGTTTCTGTAAGAGACTTTGTGAAAATGTTTGCAACTTTATCTTCTGTAGGGGAAAAGAGCACTTCAATAACTCAATCATGAATGAGTTTTCTGATGAAGTGCATGTGAAGCTCAATGTTTTTTCTATGCTAATGTTGAAATAGATATTTGGCGAGATTGATGGCACTTTGATTGTCGCACCAGAAGGTGGTAGGATGTTGTTGTTGGAATCCAAATTCTAAAAAGATTTGTCAAAGCCACAAGGATTCCTGACTTGCATTAACCACTACTTGGTACTTTGATTGTACTGAAGAAATAGAAATAGCTTGGTGTTTCTTACAATCCCAAGTGATAGGTCATGAACCAAGGCTGGAAACATAACCAAAAGAAAAACTTTGATCATCAGGGTTTTTGACCCAATATAAATCAGTGAAACCAACAAATAAAGGATCCCTCATGAATTGTAATGTATCTTGAAATGAATTGTACCCAGAACATACCAAAGTATCCTTTTATTTGCTTTCAAATGGAATTCATGGGGTGTTTTCATATACCGGGAAACAAGACCACCAAAAAAGGAAAGATCAAGACGAGTATGAATCAAGTATAAGAGGATACCAACTAAGTCATGGTACAAAGTGGCATAAACTTCGGGAGAATTATAGGTGGTAGCAAGTTTGACTCCATATTGAAAGGGAGAAGGGGATGGTTCTGAATCTTCCATGTGAAAGCAAAGAAGAAGGTCAAAAGAATACATAGACTAGGAAATAAAAGTTTCTTCCTTGGTTTGCAAAACTTGGAGGCCAAGAAAATAGTGCAACTAGCCTAAGTTGGTCATTTCAAATTTCTTCTTAAGGCTGGATTTCACAAGGTTTAAAATTGTATGGTCACTACCAGTGAGGATAAGATCATCAACATAAAGAAAAAATATTATGATATGGCTTCCTCCTTTCTTGGTATAGACATTGAGGTTAGAATGGAATCTATAAAAGTTGATGTCAAGAAGAAAGCTATACATTTTTGCATACCAAGCTCAAGTATCTTGCTTAAGACCATAAAGATATTTCTTAAGGAGGCAAACAAGGTACACAGGCTAAGATATTTTCATCAAATTTAACATCTCTTCTAATAATAATTTCATTGGATTAAGGTTGAAGAAGTTTGTAACCTTTGACATCTTCAGAATATCCAACAAAAATACACTTCTCACGTTTAGGCTGTAAATATTTCATTTTCTCATCAGGAATGTGAGCCCATGCTACACTTCCAAATACATGGAAGTCTTACATATAGCTTAATTTTATTCCATGCTTCTTCTAGTGTTATATTTTTAAGATTCTTTTTGGGAGTGCAATTCATCATGTAATTTTCACATTTAATGGCTTCCGCCCAATAATTAATACTTAATCCATTATATTGGATCATATAATTAGCCATTCTTTCAATGTGCAATTCTTTTTCTCAACAACACCATTTTGATGTTGTGTATATGGAATAGTGTGTTACATTTGGATTCTCTGCGTAGTGTAGTAACTTGTAAAATTATTGTTCACATATTTTCCTCCATTATCTATTCTTAACCTTTGAAGTTGATGACTAGATTATTTTTCTACAAGGACCTTGTATGCCAAAATTTTGTCAAAACTTCACTCTTAATTTTTAATAAGTAAAACCAAATGCATATGGAAAAAGTCATGAATGAAAATTAAGAAATACTTTCACCCAGAAAAAGAAGGAGAAGAAAGTGGAGCACACAAGTCACTATGAACAAGATATAAAGGGGTCGAGGTGTGCCAAGAGGCACATTTGTCAAAATTGTCCCGATGATGTTTGCCAAGAAAATAACTGGCACAAACACCATGTCTATAAGAAACAAGAGGAAGACCAGACACCGTATGTTGATTACATAGTTGTTTCAATGAGAGATAGTTTAGATTACCAAACTACTCATGTCAAAGTTTGCTCAAGTCATCACTATGAGAAAAAAAATCTGATGGAAACGATAATGAGCCAAAGTTGTCAAGCTTGTACAACCTGGTAATATCATCAATAGTTCTAGTTGAAAGAACATGCTTACTATATTTTAGATCCTTGATTACAACTTGGTGATGTGAAAACTCTATGGTTTTACCTTGACCTGAATGAGTGATTTGATATACTCACATAAGGTTGTAGGAAAGACTTAGAACACATAATACACCATTGAAATGACCATTATCTACCTAAATTGTTCTTGACCCTACAACACTAAGAGATCTATCTTCACCAACAAATATTTTCTTAGTTTACAATCATTAAGAGAAGAAAATATGGCTTTATCATTAGCCATATAATAAGATCCTCCAATATCAATAAGCCACTCATCATCAAAAGAAGTAAAATTTGTTTTGAAGGAGAAATCAGAAGCAGAAAGGGCATGTATGTGAGAAGAAGACTTAGAAGAAGAAGAATCAATATTGATGTTGTGTTTCTTCATTGTTGCTTCCAAAGATTCCATATTCTTAAAACATTGGACTCCGCATGACCATAATTCCCATAAAAGTTGCAATGTTTTTCAGTCTTCTTATTTTTGGATTTTCCTCATTTGTCACCATTAGGAGAGGAAGTTGGATGAGAGCTTTCAGAACCTTTTTTTTGCTTGTTTTTGTGGCGAGGATTTTTCTTCTTGGGATTCTTGGATTTATCTTTTTGTTGGACCACTAAATTTTTGTTGGATATACCTACAATGTTGATTAATCCAAGTTTAACAAGCTTTTCTTTCTCTTGAATTAGAGCATCACAAAAGTACTCAAGAGAGGGTTCTTTATAAGTACTCCCTAGAGATTCTCTAGTGGCATTAAAGGTAGATATAAAAATAGAATATCCACTACCTAGTTTAACAAGAATAGAATATATGCATCGATTTTCCTTCAAATCTAGTTCGCATTCTATGAAAAAAAGTATAAGTGTTTTAAACTTAGACGGGTAATGTTCAATGCAAGGAAAACAATTTGGACTTGAATTCATTAATTGATTTTCCAAATGGTGGGATCGAATATATTGTGTTTACCAAACACAACTGCAAGCTTTTCCCAAGCTTTATTAGGGGCATAAAATCCTTGAAGGTGAAACATTAAATCATGAGAGATATAAATTCCTATTAGTCCACATGCTTTGACATTCCTATTAACCCATTTGGAATACTTATCATCATCAGTGGGTTCTTGTTGTTTTCCCAAGGTAGTCCAGTACAATCCTTTACTTCTTAATAAATCTTCCATGTGGGATTTCCATGAGAAGTAGTTGGTACAAGTAAGAAAAATATCATTGGGGAAAGTCATATTAAATATGTAGAGAATCTGAATTTAAAATATGAAATTGATGGTCAAGTTGGAATGCTCTCAGAAAAATAGGTTGTTTAAATAAACAAATGACACTGAAAACAAACTTTGTATGTGAAAGTTATCATCTTTTTAAAAAAGGCATAAATGGTAACCAAAGAGCCATGTGGTAAGTAGAAGTTGGTCAACATGGTGATACCCTTCCTTCTAATAACTTGACTTTTACAAATAATTTTTTTATGAAGTGACCCACTTTTATAGAATAAGCAGGGGTCACTTTTACAATGAAATTTCTTTTTAAATGAAAGTTGCATGCAAAATAAATAACTGAAAATAAAATATTAAAGCTACTTATAGTGATTCACTTTTATAATTTAAGTGAAATACTCTTTACAATGGTTGCATGATCTTTTTCAAAAAAAAGTGACAAAAAAATAGACTTGAACTCGAGACCTCTTAATTAATAAGGCAACTTTTAACCAAGTGAGCTAGTGCAAAACATATTATATTGTTTAGAAGGAGGATTGGGGTCGTTGTTGGTGTTGTTGTTGTTGTGGAATATGACCTTGGAGAGGATGGTCATAAAAAACGTTTTTTCTCTCAAGAATTTGTTTTGGCTTCTTGATGGAAACAAGGGTTAGATCTCAGTTAACTTACCCAAAAAATGCAACTTTTCCCTATGTTTCTAATTTATTAAGATCGCATACAGCGCATGATAAAGAGCATACATAGATCGGAAAACCCTTTTCACTATGTTTCTGGTTTTTTGAGATCACACAGTGCATGGGGAAAAGAGCATATGTAGATAAAAAAGAGTAGCAACTTAGAAATAAAAAAACATAAAACTGAAATATTGTCTCTTCAAAAATTTAAAAGGGTGTATTCAAGATTTATGCCTTCAGATCTGACTGAAAGGTCATATTTTGGGAAAACGGAAACCTTTTCAAGTGAAATGAAAGGAGTTCATAATTTAAGTGAGGGTTCTAGATGCAATGTAATAGTTCTCTTAGCCCAAAGATTTAGATAAATGTAAGAAACTAGACATGAAAAAACATTGGCTTCATGATCTCGATCTAAAATAGGAGCAAGTCTTGAAATGCGCTCCGATACCATGTTTGACAACACAGGTATTCCAACAGAGGATGAATTTCTTCAATAACCACTCAGAAATATAGATCAAATATCAACAGACCAATGTTTTTACGTGGTAAAACCCCTGTGGGGAAACATCCATGGCCCTAGCCAACGCAACCACTTGCAACAATTTATTAATGTAAAAGAAAAATATTACAATGAGATTTACACGATATTTTCTCACAATATATCATCATCAAGTAACCCTCCATGCTCTTTAAATAGATATCATGGACCAATCAGTTGTTAAGCAATAGTTCAATGTATCCATTAAGGTCGAGGAGAATATGATGCATCAGATCACTTTATGCCAGGAACACATTGTGACCGTCGGATTACCTAACTACAAATGCATACTAAAGAAACACACTTTTACCTAAGGACTCATTATACCAAGTTGATATTAACTAACTCCTAAGTGTTTAAATATCCTAACATCAATTACTTTATATTTCTATATATTTACTTAAGGTGGATTTTGAAATAATGTTTTTCTTATTAATATCTTTTTTAAATGCCACTATCAACTGGAAGGAATTACACTTCCACATCGTATTAGGTTGTAGAAAGTAGCTTTCGGTGCAACAACACACAACTAAAATGTTTTAACCATAAGAAGTTGTTTACTTTCAATTGATATATATACATACATTGTATTTTATTTATGGCCATGTGTCAAATCCATATTAAGCATTGAAGAAATTACACATCTCCCTCATACTGATAAAAACCACTTATGTACGAAATGAGATTTATTTTACTTTCGATTACTTTATCTGTCTCTATATAAAGAAAGTCGATGTAAGATTATTTTACTTAAAATGGAAATTGGAATATTTTATTTATGGATGACATTCAAATATATTTTTAAATGCCACATGTCGACACCATGTTGAGCATGAAAGGAATTAAAAATCTCTCTCATACTAGGTTTTAGAAATTTCCTTTCGACATGAAAATTCTAAGTCTGGAGAAAATGTAAAAGCACAAAGTTGGTAGTTCCTAATTTGTAGATAATTTGACTACAGCATCAGATTATGAATCCAAAAGTCGTTGTGTATTCCCAATCATAAATATATATACACCCAATAAAACAAATTAGGATTCCTAGCCAATTTTATTCTATAGGTGGCAAAAAATGGACTCCTAGATAAATTGCACCACTGAGAACAGGGCACAATTCAGTACAAAATTCAAAATTCAGAAAGCTATAACTTTTCTCTCAAAATGAGGCATTAATAAAGTCATTGAGAAGTTGATTTAGAGAGGAATGTGTCTAAAGAATCAGAATTTGGACTAGTTCATTTTTGTTCTTCATAAATTGAGATGAAGAATGACATGTAACCTAATTAACAAAATATTTTACAATATGCATAACTCTAACACCAATTGTTTTTTTTTTACAATAACGGTTATGAGGATTTATATTACTATCTGGCAAATAGCCTGCCAGTGGCCTTACAATCCGAGCTTCTTAGGTTGTTGTTCTTGATATTCTTGGACAACAGTATTGCACATACAAAAATCCAGAGCGAGGGCATCTAGGGGATATCTCCCTTTACAAAATTCCTGGTCTTAACAGACTGATTTACATAGGTACTATAGATAGAGGGCCATAACTGGACTAACTTAAATTGACAAGCTGGAAGAACTAAAAGGAACAGAGCAGCAGCTGAGCAAAATTCAACCAAGAGGATAGAGGGGAGAATCAAACTTTGACCTTTGGAGGCTTGTCGAGGCCTTTGTTGAGGTCCTCTACCTTCTTTTCCAGCGCAACCAACCTCTTCCCAAGCTCCCCTGAGCTGACCGCGATTTCTTTCATGTTCGTCAGATGATCCTCCCATATTTCTTCTCGGAGTTCTTTGAGCTCTTTGTTCATCATGTCCCAGCGGTCATTTCCTAACTTCTGTAGCCTACACTGCTTTGTTTCTATAGCCTGCACAATTCAGTGAAGTTCGTCTAGGTCTGACTGGATCATCACAAGTCTTTCTTCTATGATCAGATCCTCTCCTCCTCCTTCTCCTATGCCCGATCCTGAGGCCATCTCCTTGGCTTCCTGCTTGAGTGGACTGAGCAACTGCCTTCTTTGCAGAGCGAGCGACCCTCTTTGACTTCCTGGAATCAAGGGTAACTGATATGTAGATAGCAGGCCAGGACTGCCTAAAATAGGCCTCTGGTAAAGCCCAAAGATTCTGGCCCCTGGGATGCTTACTTGTAGTCGTTGACTAAAA
Organism: Picea engelmannii; assembly: GCA_009831015.1. Lineage (NCBI taxonomy): Eukaryota > Viridiplantae > Streptophyta > Pinopsida > Pinales > Pinaceae > Picea > Picea engelmannii. The sequence continues at coordinate 1,390,602 of ML779575.1, read as the reverse complement.
GATCTTTAAGATTGAGAAATGGAAGATGATAGATTTGGTGCAGGAGGTAATCTCTGCGATCCTCTTTGCCTTTGATTCCTGACAAGCCCCGATCAAGCTAGGGATGATGGGATCGGGTTTGTCAGTCTCTAGAGTACTCCTTTTACGGGATTGGGTAGAATTTTTCTTCCCCATTTATTCTTGTCTCCCCCCTGCTCAAGGAGGCGCCTCGGTTAGCTTCATCATCTGCCAGATGGTTTCTTTCCTTCAGGACATGATAGAAATGGATATGGTCATAGTCCTTTGTTCTGGTGAGGATTCTTGAGTACAGCTGAGCTAGTGTGACATTATTCGGCCATTTCTTCTTTGCCAGGGAATGGATGACTATTCTGGAGTCGCCTATTACCACCAAATTAGTAACTAAAATTATACTGGCTTGTCCAAGGCCTTGCCAAGGAGCTAAGTATTCGGCAAAGTTGTTGGAGAGTTGGCCAAGTCCCCATGCAAAGGACAGGATAAGCTTACCATCAGGGTCGAATAGGACTCCACCTCCACCTACTTTCCCAAGATTTCCCTTCGAAGCGCCATCCACCATCAGCACATGTTTTTTAAGAGACGATCTCCATTTGATAAATTCCTGTTCTTCTAACCTGATGTCCCAGGGAGAGTTATGAGGAACATGTTTCTTGGATCTTGAGACCAGACCAGGGTCTAGTTCGGAAAACCAATAATGAATATTCATATCTAGGAGGGATTCGTTATAAAGGGAGGTTTTGGAGGTCATCGTCTCATTTATCAAAACTTTAACTTTTATTGCGAGGTGAGCAGGAGAGTCAGCGGTCTCTCTGAAGATTCTGTTGTTTCGTTCCAACCAAAGCTTCCAACAGATAAATTTGGGGATACAGGCCCAACAATTTTTTAAAAGATTCAAGTTGGAAAAGGAGAAAGGGGCAATCGACAGCCAGGAGTGAAAGAGGTCCAAAATCGAAGGGGGGAGGGCTAGGTGAAGCTGACCAAGCACTAGGTTCCAAAGATCAGAGGAGAAAGAGAAATGGATGAACAGGTGGTCAAAAGATTCTTCGCAGCAAGAACAAAGGGAGCACCTTGAGGGGCCTTCCCATCCCCTTTTTCGAAGGTTATCAAAGGTAAGGATACTATTGTGTAGGAGAGTCCAGCAAAAAAAATCAATCTTGGGCAAGGAGGGGAAGTTCCAGAGGAATCTCCAAAGGGAGGGGTTAGAAGGAACCTAGGGAATGGCTAAAAGAGTTGAGTAACCAGCAGAGGCGGAGTAATACCCCGAGGAGAGGCCCCATCCTCTCTTATCTAAATTTGAGGCTGAGAGGGGAGAGCATCCCTGGAGCAAGTTCAGGATCCAATCTGCTTCATTCAGCAGGTGAGGAGGGAGATCCCCCAAGTTCCAGGAGATCCAAGAGATTTTTTCATCCTGGCTCCACTCAGAAATGTCCCACAGAGTGGTCTTATTCGAAGAAGTGAACCAAGTTTTAATATTTTCAAGGTCAGTCTCTGAGGACAGAGGCGGGTTTACGAGGACCGAATCCTCCCATATCTTGATTTTCTTACCATTCCCAGGAATCCAGTGAAGCTTTGAGTTTATCAGGTCCCTAGCTTTTAGGAAAAGTTTGAAGATAGGGGAGACTTTCACAGCCAACGGGGGTCTGTCTAGACATATTTCCTTATGGCCCAGGAAGTATTTCTTCCGAATTGCCTTGTTACTCCAAGAATTTTTCTCATGAATCATTCTCCATAGGATTTTCCCTCCCATCGCCAGATTTTGCATGTCTACATCTCTGATTTCAAGACCTCCTTCTCCTATAGGAGCCTTAACTTTATCCCAGCTTCCTAAGTGCATCTTTCCTTGACCGTTTTTCCCCCCTTCCCACAGGAATTTTCTAAGGAGTTTATCAATATTGTTGACAATTTCCTTTGGAGATAAAAGAGTGGAGGTTTGATAGATTGGCATGGAGGCTACAACCGAATTAATGAGAACAATTTTCCTTTCTTTATTCAACCATTTACCTCCCTAATCTTGGATTTTGCCTTTGATTTTGTCTAACAGAGGAAGCCAAAGGTTGTTCCTGGGATTTTCCTTTACCAACGGGATCCCAAGGTAGCTTATCGACTCCCAGGTCGTGGTGCCCTCCATCACAAGGACTCTGGAAATGTCCAGCATTTCTCTTGGAGTACAGTTCCATCCATAAATTTTACTCTTCCTAAGACTGATTTCGCTTTCTGAGACTTCTTTATAGGTGTCCAACTCTTTTTTGAATATTGTTGTAGATCTTAGAGTAGCAGAGATGAGCAGCAGCGTATCATCTACAAACTGGGCATGATTAATGTTCTTAACTCTGGGGGCTATGTTGATTCCGGTCAGAGATTTGAGCTGAAGACAGTTGTCTAATTGGAAGCTCAAAACTGATGCTTGGATATCCTAGAGAAAAGGAGAAAGAGGGCATCCTTGCCTTAGTCCCCGGGAGGCTTGAAAAAAGGAGGCAGATCTTCCATTGACCAGGGGAGCTGTCCATGGGCCCGTAATACAGGCCTTTACCCAGTTGATCACTTGGTTCTGAAAACCTAGCTTACTCATAACAAAAAACAAGAAGCTATGGAAGACCCTGTCAAAATCATTAGCTAGATCCAGTTTTACTATCATACCTTTCTCTCTTCTTTGGCAGCTAGAATGGATGGCTTCTTGCACCAAAATAATGTTGTCTTGGATATGGCGCCCCTTAACAAACCCTCCTTGGTTTTCAGGAATGAGCTTGGGAAGAACATGCTTGAGCCTATTGGCACTGACTTTAGTTATAATTTTGTACCCCGCATTGCACAGCGAGATGGGTCTGAATCTGGAGAAGTTCTGGGCTCCTTTCTCCTTTAGGATGAGAGCAAGGAAAGAAGAGTTAGTGCCTCCACCAATCTCAGAGAAGTGCTGAGATTTCTTTACCATTCTGATCAGGTCCCTATGGATGATATCCCAGGAAGATATAAATAATCTAGCTGTGAAACCATCCGGGCCAGGGGCTTTGTCTGGGTCCATCTCCCACAAATATTTTTTGATCTCTTCTTCCGAAACAGGGGATGATAATTTGAGATTGCTTGCATCATCAACAAGGGTCGGGACTAGATTTAAAGGATAGCCATCAGGGTACTGGCCTTCAGTACTCTCTTCCTTAAATAGATCTTGGTAGAAGGAGTGAGCCGCTTGCTTTATTTCTTCAAAGTTTGAAATGGAACAGCCCTGATAGCTTATTTCATGGATTGTGTTGTAATTTTGGTGGGCCATTTCTTGTTTATGAAAGAAGGAGATATTCTTATCTCCTGCCCTCAGCCAAAGGCTCCTTGATTTGAATCTCCAAAATTCTTCTTCTTTTCTTAAGGCTCTATGGAGCTTTTTTTGGAGCTCATATTCTCGGTCCAGCACTAAGGGAGTGATCGGCTCACCTTCCATTTCTAGTTGGTGATTCCCCAAATATTTTTGGTCTTTTCTTCTTTCTGTTGAGGGGGAGCTGAGGTTTTTGGCCCAACTCTAAGGTCTCGTTTAAGTCTTCTTAATTTCTCTTCCCAGACAAAGAAAGGGGAGCCGGTGATAGGGTGCCTCCAAGAGTCTGCAACAATCTCCAAGAATCCTTTTGTGCCAACCCAAAGAGGGCTGAAACGAAACGGGATTGGCCCTAAGTTTTCCCCAGTGGAGAGGGAGAGAGTAATTGGATTATGATCAGAGGTGTAGGAGGGGAGGATGTCAGAGGTTGTAAAGAGGCCTAGGGTTAGAAAGGAAGATTGGATGAAGAATCTATCCAACTTTGCAGTAATATGGCCAGGGCTGGTTCTTCTATTGGTCCAAGTGAACTTCCCTTTATTGGGTTTTATGTCCTCGAGCTCCCAATCGAAGATGAGGTCTTCCACCCATTCCCTAGCAGGGTCTCTGACCAGGGAGCCTCCTCTTTTTTTCTAAAAGATATAAAGTGACATTAAGGTCCCCTGCTAGGACTATATTTTCTTGGGGGTTAAGGGACAGGAAGTTGTTTATGGAATCCCAACATTCTTTCTTTTCAGATAACAAAATAGGAGCATAAATGTTAAAGAGACTTACCGAGTGGCCGGATTCTTTATGCAAGAGCTTGGTGAAGATCTAGTGGGTGGTTTTGTCTTCTTCTAAGAGCTCCAGAGAGGAAGAGTTCTAGAAAGTGGCCAAGCCTCCAGAAGCACCTCTGGCGCTTACTGCTCTTCCGTTACCTTTTTTCCAAAAATGATTACTTGCTTGGAGGGTCTCATATTCCTCCATTTTCATCTCCTGGATCAGCAAGACTTCGGGGTTTGACATTCGAACCAGATCTCTTACTGCTTCAGTTTTAACTTTGCTTCCTAATCCTCTGCATTTCCAAGAGACGTACTGCATTATAAAACTGAGGGGGAGGAGGGGGATCCCTCGGGAGCCCTATTTTCTTTGGCTGAGGATCTGGTTGTTATCATATCAGGAATGGTTTTTTGGGTTCCTGCTGTTACATCCCTGTAGGATTTTTCTTCCCTCTTCTTCCTGTCTATTTTCCTTTCACGGTTGGATTTCTCGGGGGTTCCCACTAAGTTTCTTGTTTCAGTGGCACCCTCATTTGAATCATCTCTTGTTTCAGCGCCTATAGATACGTGTTTTCATCTGATTTCGTGAGATCCTCATGAGGGGATTATTCTATCACAGGTTCAGCAGGGATCAAAGGAGGGGCCAGCAAAGGGGGAGCAGGAGGGGGGGGAACAGAAGAGGGAGGAGGGTTGGAGGAGGGGACTGGGTTCGAGGAGGAGGGTTGAGTTGCAACTCCCTCAGCTCGCTTAACTCTGGGATTTTTTGAGTTTTTGGATATCTTTACCTGTTTCCAACCTTTGGAGGGCTCCTTGTCTGATGATTGGAGTTTGGGGAAGTTCTTCTGGAAGTGCCCATGTTCTTGGCAATTCCTGCACTTAAATGAGAGATGCTCATAATCAAATTTTTGGTAGTATGACCAAGATCCTACTGTGAGCTTGACTGCTTCAGGAAGTCCAGCTTCCAGATCCACTTCTACACAGATCTGGGCACAAGTATATTTTACCTTGGTGTCATCCTTGTCTATAAAGTGCCCTATTCCATTTTCGATCTTCTGCAGGGATTCATAGCTCCAGCAATGGACCGGCAAATTTGGCAGTCTCACCCAGACTGGAACTTCCTTGGGAGAGTCAACATTTGGATCAAAATCAGGAGTCCAGCGGTTTATATATAGACCCTAGGTTCCCATGAAGTATGGGACATTTATAAAGATCAGATCTCTATCTTCTTTGTTAATGAATTCAAAAATGAAATATCCTCTTCCTACAGGGTAGCAGGTAACCCCATGCTTGAGGTGGGGCTTCCAGTTTCTCTGGATCCAGTCATCTGTTGTCTTTGGGGAGGGCCAAAGTCCCATGAATTGTCCAACCAACCCTCTTTCTGCCAGGGCCAATGCTATCTTGACTGGTTGGGTCTCTGGTAGGTCGATTTCTAGAATTTCTTCTAGTTTCTTGATAAATTTTGGGACAGACAGGGGG
>ML779575.1:1280497-1384962 GCA_009831015.1 Picea engelmannii | reverse complement strand
ACGATCGTCGCTCAAGACCTAACGCACGCTCAAGACCTAACGCACGCTCAAGACCTAGCGCTCCAACTCAAACAACAATTGTTGCATGCACATTTTTATATAATTAGAGGTATAGGAAAGCATATTAGGTTCCTATATGAGGACTAGAGATATGGAGGATTCCTAGGGATCTTACAAGCATGAAGAGGAGGTCATAGATTTAGATATTATCCTGGGAAATACAAATATTGAGTCTAATGGACATAGAGGTAGGGTAGAGCCTATGGAGTTGGTTGAGGCTATGAGAAGATTGCAAAAAGAAGTGCAAAGATATAGGGAAGAAAATGAATATGTTGCAAAGACAATTTAATAAATTATCTGGCTCAAAACAAGCAGCCAATGCAAGGTAAGTAGAAGCGTCCAAAATTCATGATAGGATAAATGACCATGGGGGATATAGGAAATAAAGGAGTGTTAGTAGGCCTCATTGTTCACCTAGAAACTCGACTAGAATATCGCATGCATGTTAATGGTCAGAGAGTATCCCAAGTGTGTTCCCTATAAAAAATCATAGGAGAATGCTTGAATTGGATATTTGTAAGGATATATAAGGAAGCTCAAACCACCATCAATTGATGCAAATAATAGGAAGGGAGAAGATGTTAAAGCCTAGTTTTTGGGAATCAGGAAATACTTCTAGTTGCATGATTATTCATCAAATGTAGAAGCCAAATTTTCAATCTACCATCTTCAAGGAAAAGCATCTATGTGGTGGGATTAGCTCAAGTAGGTTAATCACATTGATGAGAAGAGGATATCATGGAGGAAGTTTAGGAGATATTTCCAAAAAAAATACCTATTAGATCATTATTATGAAAAGAATATGCAATATTTGTTTGAACTTAATCTTTGGAACATGACCATATATGAGAAGAAATTCTTGGAACTCTTAAGGTATGTGGATTTCATCATGGATGAAAAGGTCAAAATTTAGAGGCTATTGAGTGGATATCCACCATTCTATATGAATAAAATTCAGATTGATGAACCCAAGAATTTGGAAGAAGCCATAAGAAAATCTAAGTATTTGTATGGGAAGAGTAAGGAAAGGCAAACTTTTCAAAGATATTGGGATGAAAAAAAGAAAGACAAGATGGATCAGAGGAAGAAAGGGTTCAATATACCTTTATTTGGAAATAATTTCATATAGGAAAGGGTAGCAAGCAAAAAATCATCCCAATATGATAGATTCCTTAGGAAAATGGCCAAGACAACAACCCATAAAGTATTGGGGATGTGAGGGGGTCCACATGTATACATATTGTCCTCATAAACGAGATAGGATGAGAACTATGAATAAAATTCAAGAATTTGATACAGTGGAAGGCATGTATATGAGCATGTCAAGGATTTATGCATCCTTATACAATAAACAATAAGACTATCAATTTGTAACAACCCCTCTATTACGACATATAAGTGATTGAGAAACAACAAGAGATTTTTTTTTTTTGAAACATTACTTAAACATCATTAGAACAAGTGAAACGTGATATTAACATAATTGAGTCATGCGCAGTATAATTCATGATATTAGCATACTTCAGTAATACACATTATATTTCTTTAATCTCATTGCACGACTAGATTTAGATACCACTTTAATGCATGAAGAATTTTCCACATCACATAAGATAACATACAAAACTACCCACCCAACCTATCCTACAAGGTTAGGACCTCCAAGACACATAATCAATGCTCAAGTCTAGGATTCATTCGATTGATTTTGAACATTTAAGGTCTCAAGACTGGTGATTGTTCTGAGGAACAAGGAAGTATCTAATTCCCATAACTATAATCTATTATGAAGTTAAACTATAATTCTTAGCATTCCTTACTAAAAATTCTTCAAAAACACAGAGAATTTGATATCTCGTCATCACTTCATAACACAAATGTATACTATTACAATAATTCATCATCTTACTAATTTAAAGGATAGGAATAATTTTCATTAGTATCATGACAAAAACTTACAGTAAAAACCAGAGACCCTTAAATAGGCAATCTATCATTTGTGACAGTTTCAACTTTAGTTATGTTTACCTGGAGTAAGTGTGACAACCCTATAGGGTAAAACCAAGTAGATAGATATCTGATCCACATAATAATTTAAATGAGGAAAAGAAGAGAAGAGAAACGATCTCAACACAATAGTGGAAACCAAAAAATTACTCTGTACTTTGTGAACTAATTGATATTGTGATGAATAAAGTATGCAACCAAATGAAGGTTTGTTCTGAGAATGAGTTAATAAGTTATGTAAGAAACCTCCAGTTTCTCTTCTAGGTGACACAGTGAAAACACTTCCAAAGCTAACTCCGGAAGTGCGTAGATGGGCCCCTTGATGGCCCAAGTTCAAAATAAAAAGTACCCGGTGTGCACAAAGACCACTCAAGGCAAGCGGAGGTCTTAAATTTTGAAAGAACGAAGCTCAGGAGAGAGAGTGAAAATTTACACAGGGGAGGCACAAAGCGCACACACAACAATTCGAACCCGTTGCTTAGGAGAAAAATGTGTGCAGGGTTCAAGTGAGGAAATAAAGAGTTGAAATCTCTTTGAAGGAATTAGTGGACGGGATATGATCGTGAGGATTCAGAATCCCCGCAACCGTTTGATCATACAGGAGGAGTGCACTCATTAAACCCTGACACCTTCAGGCTTCGTCACTTTGGTAGATCATAGTTATTTATATTAAATGAACCATGAAGCCTTAAGTCACGAAGTGAAACTACATCGTATATCGGTGAGTTATTACTAGTCATTGGATCCACAAGCGTTCGGTGATTCGACAAGTTTGAGTCCTAAATGTCTAAGAGCTGAGAAACCCCGAAGCTCTGAAGTCCCGGAGTAATGGTCAGTCGTAGATCTAGCGATCAATCGAGGACCATTAGATCTATGAGCCTTCGTTCTTTAGAGGTTCATTAATTCAGTACTCCGACGAAATTAGAGTCAAGCTGTTAAAAGCTAAGGAACTCCAAGAGTCCTGAAGTTCGGAGTAAATCTTGACCATCAGTTGTTGGAAAGTTGTGAGCCGTAGATCTCTGAGTTATTCGGGATTTGTCTCTCCAGATAAGTTAAGTTGTAGCTATTAAGGAAAAAGAGAACCCTGAATTTTTGAATTCTTGGAGTGAAGGACATCCATAGATCTAGCGATTGATCGAGCACTGTTGGATCTTCGAGCCTTCGTCCTTCAAAGATTCGATAGTTCGACACTCCAATGGAATTAAGTTGTTGCTGCAAAAAGGTGAGGAACTCACGGAGTTCTGAATTATAGAGTGAAAGACAATCATTGATCTACAAGGAGTGTAAGCAGTCAGATATCCAATCCCTTTGGAGGTTCAACGATCTGGGTGAAACAGTATAAGGTTGTGAAAGCAGAGAAAAACCCCGAAGCCCAGAGTTCTGGAGTGTATCTCCACCATAGATTCTCGTGTGAGGATAATCTTCGTCAGTCGTTCGATTAAGTTCTTAAAAGGTAAAAAAGGAAGGTGGAAGGGTATGGTTAACCTAGATATGTCAGTCAACTCTTCTTATGACTGAATTCGATCGATTAACACTCTGGGTGAACAAGAGGGTTGAAGTTGAAAAACCTTCAGTGCACCAGAGTCCCGGAGCTCTGAAAGGCTCCCTTTTTTTCAACAATAGGTTCTAGCCTGTGGTCATATGCATAACTTTGTCAAGTGGAAGGCGCTAATGCCAAATATTAAAAAAATTCCAAACCCATGGATAGCGTAGGAAAAACATAGCGAACCAGGCATCCCACGATCCCAAAAAATTTGTGTTTAGAATATAAAATATACAGAGACTCCATGCTACTCACGACTTCAGATTTTTCAATAATAAACAAGGAATACATGATAATATCATATTAAACAGATTTCAATGGGGATCCACCATTCAACAGAAATTAATTATCGAAAAATTAAATAGGAAGATAAGATACAACTTCGGATCTAGTACTCATTTCGACAGAGAACCCATTGTAACATCTCAGTTTTAACCCTTATGAACTATAATGTACTATGTAATTGTGACTTAGGTTGGTGAGCTAGTAAAGTTGAAAAAGGGCCAGAGTGCCTAGGAAATGTAATACTTCATATACATTAATAAAATACATTGTTGGTTGCAAGACGGACAAGGACAAAAGAGATAGGGGGCTATGATTCCACAAGAGAGGAGGCTTGACGGGATAAGTATTTTATTATTATTTTATTTACCCATAATTGATTTTATGGAGAAAAGTGATTACATGGGATTATTGGGGGAGGTCATGTTGTTATTGGTTCTTGTGATTATATAAACATTCCTTTGGGGCTGCTTTGGTTCATTTTTTCTTTTCCCTAGTGGGTTTCTTCTCCCTCGGTTCTTCTTCATCTTCCTCTTCCTTCGCTTGGGCTGAATTCCTGTGCTCTTGGTCTAAGCATGGATATAAATGGATGCATGAGGATGGCTCTAGGTGAATTTGGGGGTCGTTCTTCCATTTTTTTCATCTTCTTCCCCTAGTTCGTTCTTTCCCTGGTTCTCTCTTCCCCTAGTTCGTTTTGTTCCCTTGTTCTTATTTCCTCTTCACTCACTATTGCTAGTTGATATGCTCTTGGACTAAGCATGGAAATGAATGGAAGGAATAGAAGAGCCATGGATGAATGGTCGTAACAATTATTTTTCAATCCAGAAGGGAATGGATTCCTATGTGCATGATCTTGATTGAATTTTAGATAGAACTATCCACAACTGCAAGTCTTGAGAGTTCCAGCAGCGAGATTCTTAACCAGAATCATTGGATCCTTGGAAGGAAATGGACAACCTAAGGGACTATATGGAATATAAGGGGGTCCATTCTCTTGGGGATATGCGGGATGGGTAGAAGAGAGTTAGTGTACTTTCGATTGTTGTGAGTGTTGAAAGGCCTATGATAGCTTGAGTTTTGAGAGGCATGTTTGTTATGAGATTAATGGTAGTTCAGATAGAATTGTCCATATTTGAGAATCCTTGGATTTTCCAGTAGAGATATTTCCCGACCAGTAGAAATGGATCCCTGGGGATAAATGGAATAGACTCAAGGACTGCATGGCAGAGAAGGGTGCTCATTTCTTTGGTTTGTGTAGGTTGAGGGGAAAAGAGAGATGGAAATTAGGATTTGTTGTGTGGTTGGGAAACCTGAGAGCTAGTTAGTCAACTATTGTGTGTTTATACTTGGCCTAAGACCCATCCTTTTGGATTCATAGCCATGGCTCGGGGGTGACCTGCTGTTGAGAGTAAAATAACAACAATGTTTATGGTTGGGAGGAACATCCTTGGTCTTCAGCCAATTGGTGAACGTTTACTTGCAAAGACAAGTGCTCTCTCTATGTTTTATGTGTAATGTTTATTTCCACTGTGTATTTAATTATCTCTGAGTTTTGTACTTTTAATGTGCTTGTATGTTGGTTATTTGTTGTGCATGGAATGTTGTTTACCACTTTATGTTGTAGAAGGGATATTGTCTTATGCATGTGGTTTTCATGCCTCTTTTATTAATGAGAAGTATTTTGATTTCAAGATAAGTTTAGAGAATTGAGTCTTGGGACTACAGCATGCCCCTCCTGCTCTTGGTTGGGTGTGTTGAAACATGTTTAAGTGGCGTAGCCTAGCCTATGGTTGGTTGGGTACGTTACATATTGGTATTAGAGATACATGTTGAAACATTGGGTCGGATCTGTTGGTCAGAGTCTCGTGGTTGAGATCGATTTATGACCTTGAAATCATGAAGCTCAGTAGAAATGGCGTTGCAAAGTCTGAGAAGAATCTAGAATGTTTGAGACCTTAGTAATCGATTGAAGGATCGTGACTGTCCCTTTCAAGTTCGGGAACGATCGCTACCATGGGCTCAAGTTTAGATTTGGACCGTTGGATCTGTTCGGGAGAAGACAGATCCTTCGCAGTCGTTGGATCTAGAGAAGGTACGGGGTCGTTAAGAACTGGAGTCCTTCAGACTTAGTTGCCTCAGAAAATGTTAATTATTTGATGAAAAGGAGGTAAAAGCCTCAAAGCTCCAAAGTCCTAGAGTGAATCTACGTCATAGATCACAGGGAGGAGTACTTGACCATTGGATTTATCCAAGGACAGATCTAAGCCATTGGATCAGGAACAAATTAGGAGGTGAGGCACAGTGGAGAAGATTAGTTCCCAGTCGTCAGATCTTTGCATGGGGGAGTGTGATTTGTAGATCTCATGGAAGTTCAAAGTTTTGACACTCCGAGAGAAGCCATTCCTTAAGTTTCCACGAAGAAAATATCTCGAAGTCCCAAACTCTGGAGGAAATCATGACCGTCTATTTTTTGAGATGCGTTTCTACATATTATCAAATATTCGACATTCAGGATTTTTAGTCCTTATGTCGCTTATAGAATTTTTCTCCAAAGTCCCGAAGTCCAGAGTCAATCTGGAACGTTCACGGTTAGGGGACATGTGTCCGTAGATTAGCAATTGTTCAAAAGTTTGGCGTTCATAGGAATTGTTGGATGGAGTTGAAAAATTCTCCGAAGCCTGAAGCCCTGAAGTGTTGGAGTCTCGAAACTCTGGAGAAGCATAGTTCAAATGTTTGGTGGTTCAAGAGATTTGTACTGTTATGTGGTGAAGTCCCCTGAATCCTGAAGTCCCGAAGCTCTTGGGAGTGACAGACTGGGAGTCTTCCAGTTCAATGTTTGGTATTTTTGAGATGTGTGGGAGAAGAAACTTTCGAAGCCCGAACTAGCCCAAAGTCCCGAAGCTCCGGAGAGAGATAAACCGGGAGTCCACCAGTTTGACATTTGGGAGTTTTGAGGTGTGTGATAGAAGAAACTTCTAAAGCCTGAACTAGTCAAAGTCTACGGGTGTCGGAGTGATGTGAGATGGTGACTTCATCAAGGGTGACGTGGACCCACTTCATGCGTGTCATGTGTCATCCTATTTTATGAACTTCATAGACATTTGTTTTCAGTTATAACTTGACATGTTTCACCCGTAGGATGGGCCACGTGTCATCTCCATATTTTTTCGCCACGTATCACTCCCCCCTGATGCGTATTTTTTTATGATACTCTCAAAGTTTGGAGGTTCAAAATTTAGGGATAAGGGAGTATATTGTTGTGAGAACCACTGAATTCTGAAGCTCCGAAGCATCGGAGTAAGAATACTCTGAAGAGCCTCTCCAGGAGTTCGCCAATTCGACGTTCGGAGGGAATGATTTCCAGTATAGGTGAAACCTCTGAAGCCCGAAGTTATGAAATTATGAAGTATGTAAGGACCTCCCATCTCAACGTTTGAATAATTCATGACCATTGATCTCATTGAAGACTCCAGATGGGACAGGACCATCCAGTCAACGAGAGATCAAATCTCGATCGTCCGATGTGCTAGTAGATTTTTTGGAAGGGCTTCGACAAAGCTTAACTCCAGGAGAAATTAGAGATTGAAGAGGGAGAATAGATCAATGCCGAAGTCCAAAGGACTTGGTCCCCACGTCGGTCTCATGATAAGGTAAAGGGGTTGTTTAGAGGCGCGAAGGGCCTAGAAGTGAATAAGCCCTTGGACATTATGTTCGAACGAGGTCAAGTGTAGAGATTAAAGAGAAAAGCGCTAAAGAATTAATAAGCCCATGGTTTTGAGCCGAGGTCACATGGAAATTGGATTGAAGGAAGCACCTATGAAAAATTTGGATTTTATACCAGTTTAAAGGGGGCTGTGGAATTTTTCGACAAAATATTGTTGCAAAATAAGAGAAAAAGGGTTGAAAGTGGTTTTTGAATTTGGGGCAAGATTACAATCATTGGGAAGCTTAGCCAGAGGAGAATGACCTAGAATCATTCTATTTGGATAATTTTTATAACTGTGATATATTTTCTTCATAAATTAAACATAAAAGGTACATGTAAATTTAATTGACAATTTTGTATGATATGTATAATTCTAACTAGATGATTGCTTGAAGATTTTATTAGGATCAGAGGTATAATCAGATCAATTCTAATCTAGAATCACATGTTAGGGTCATGCAAACATGACAGATCTTACAGGAGTTGGATGAGGCAATCAAGAGCTACATAGAAGGTAATGAAGGTGGACAAAGAATTCAGGAATAGTGGAACAAAAGTATTAGTCAACAAATACAAGATCTAAATAAATTGTAGGTACTACAAAAGTAAGAACCCTCACATGGGATATGAAGCTAGCAAGTTAAATATGTCATGGATGGGCATAAAAGTAAAAGTGTGAAAGAGATCCACTCTTGATATTAGATTTCACAGTAGAAAGAAGGATGCCAATGCAAAGAATTTGGAATGCCCTCTCACTTGAAAAATGTCATTTAGTGAAAATGGGCTTCCTTTGGGAATGGTATTGAGTGTGAAAGGTATGGTTTCATAGGGAAATGTTAATGAAGTAACCTAATGGATAACTAGGAGTAACAATGTTTGAGTCAAGAATGTTGTAGTAGAGTGATGGAATGTTTGAGCTACTTCATTTCAGGGTACTGGAATGTCTCATAAAGGTAAGTTGGGCATGACTACCCAAGGGGAGTTGTTTCAATTTGAGTATACTGGTTGGATTGCAGAATGACCAAGTGGAACTTGGCTAGAAAGTATTCATTCCAGGGAACAATAATGCATGCTTGGATATGCATATAACATGCTTGTGAACTTAGAATAGTCTATTATTATGAGATAATGATTAAGTATGACTAATGATGCATTATGTATTTAGGAAAAATGATATAGTAGGGTTAAAGACATGGATATTGTTGTTGCTTATGATTTCCATCTAGGTGAAGACCCATGAGGGTGGTAGGAATGGTGATAAAAATGATGAAGGAGGAATTATGTGAGCTTCTACAAATATCAGTTGGCTAGATAGCAACAAGTAGGCTGATAACAACCAGGCAGGTATGAATTTAGTTTCTATTGATGCATATATGTTGAAGGGATTGAGGTAAGAATTCCCTTAGTTAATTTTCAATATTTAAACTGATATGTAATGGACAAAGGCCTAGAGTATGTAAGTGTTTTTTATGCTAGAATGCATTTAGATAAAATATTGGTTGCATATTATGTTATGATTGGTTATGGGATCATAACTAAGTTAATTCAGGAGACATACTCCTTCTATAACAATGAATATCCATAGAGCTAGTCATGTGCGAGACCATAATATGGTTGGATATGGAAGGGATATAGCGTTGTGTGAGTTCTCAATGGTATCTATTGTATATCTTATGTTTGGATTGTAACCCCTTTGCCAACACTAAAGAGCACTTAAGGATTTTATTCTTGGTGTTGTGTTTGGGTGGAAAAGGAAGGTATCCAAATAGTTAGGCAAGCAGTAGGAAGTGCATGGATGATTTTTTGAGTCATTGGCTAGACCTTCCAACTCATCATGGTGGAATGCATGGCATAGTTATGTGGTATTATGTAGCCAATGCATGGATGCATTGTGTAAATGTGACAATCAACATTGGTACATCGATTGTTATTTTATTTAGTAATTAATTGTTGCATTATTAAAAGTTTGTGGTGCTAAAAATACATAATGATGGATAGATGCATTATATTTAATTTGAATACTAGTTTAAGGTGATTGGATTGTTGTTGTTACAATTCCAAGATCAGTTTTGGAGATATTAAAAATGCTACAAGTGGAATTATTCAATGCATTTTGGTGAATGCATGAATATATTATATAACATAGAAATGAGTATGCTAATAGCTGAAATGATGTGAGTATTTCTAACTCATGAAGTTGAAAACCCTTCAGGAACTATTATATTTTACAATAGGAAAGTTGCAGGTTAAAGAAGCTACATAATGATAAATTACAGGAAATTTCTCTTGAGGGGACAGAGTGATAAAAATATTTATGGATAGAAGAAAGAAAATATTGGTTGATAATACATGTGTATGTAATGATGAGTTTGTTCCAATTGATAGTTGGATTAATGGAAGTGATTGAATTTCACTTGTAAACAATTCTAATATCACTTTGTGAATTTGTTTTGAATTGTTACCATGAAAATATATATATCTTGTATGAGATATACTGATAGTTTGTTTGGATGAGTGTAAATTGAGGAAATTGTAGGTAGAATGGGATGGTATATGGAAGAAATGTAAACACATAAAGAAGAATAATGCCTATTGTTGCAAGTGCAAAATTATTATGAGCAGAAGCTCATGTTTGGAAATTTTATCTTTCCTATATAAAACAATTTTGGGAATTCTAGTTTAGTAATTACTGACAATTGTTTTGGTTGAATGTAAATCAAGAAAATTGTAGGTAGGATGGTCTTGAATATGGAAGGGATGTAAGCCCATAAGGAATACTAATATATACAGTTGTATATCCAAACATTATGATCAAAAACCACATGCTTGGAAAAAAAAAATTCCTATATAAAACAGATTTGACATTTAAGATTGAAAATGCTTATAACAATATGTCAGGATGACTATATTTTTATAATACAAATGAGATGTTGGCTATTGAAGTTGGAAGCTAGGAAAAAGAACACCAGAAGGAAATCGAGCTCAATGATGAAGGCATAGAATGAAGAAATTCCAATGGACTTGTTGCAGCTAGAGTTTTGGAAGCTACAACTCTGAAACTTCCTGGTTGAGTGCACTGGAGCCATGGATAGAAGTGGAACAGCCTCAGGGATTGCATGGCAGAGAAGGGGGTTCATTTCTTTAGGATGTGCAGGGATGAGAAGGAAGGAGATCATGCTGGTTCGAACTACTGCCATAAATATAAATTTTGAAGATCAGTATACATGTTTTGGGTCGGAATGCCTATGTATACATGATTAATTTTAGGCCAGAGTTCCTATGTATATAAGTGTTGGCTAGAATTCTTGTGTGGACTACGGCCAAGGATCCTAGACTTGTAATCCCAATGGAATTTTTGCAACTGAATTTCTGTAAGACGCAACTATGAAACTTCCTGGCCGAGTGCACTGGATCCATGGATAGAAGTGGAATAGCCTCAGGGACTACATAGAAGAGAAAGGGGTTCATTTATTTGGGTTGTGCAAGGCTGAGAGGGAAGGAGAGAATGTTGGTTGGAACTGCTACCAAAAATATAAATTTTGAAGATCAATATACATGTTTTGGGTCAGAATGCCTATGTATACATGTTTAATTTTAGGCCAGAGTTCCTATGTATATAAGAGTTGGCTAGAACGCATGTGTAGACTAAGGCCAAAGAGTCTAGACTTGTAATGTTAGTAACATTGGAATGGTGTTGTGCACTAAGGACAATGCCAAAATAAGGGGAGGGGGATGTTACATACCATTTTTAACCCTTATGAACTATAATGTATTATGTAATTGTGACTTAGGTTGGTGAGTCAGTAAAGTTGAAAAAGGGTCAGAGTTCCTAGGAAATGTAATACTTCATATACATCAATAAAATACATCGTTGGATGCAAGACGAAAAAGGATGAAAGAGATAAGGGGGATATGATTCCACGAGAGAGGGGGCTTGAGGGGCTAAGTATTTTTATTATTATTTTATTTACCCATAATTGATTTTAAGGAGAAAAGTGGTTACATGGGCTTCTTGGGGGAGGCCATGTGGTTCTTGGTTCTTGGGACTATATAGACATTCCTTGGGGGATTCTCTGGTTTGTTTTGTATTTTCCCTGGTGTGTTTCTTCTCCTTGATTTCTTCTTCTTTTTCTTCCTCTTCCTTCACTCGAGCTGAATTTGTGTGCTCTTGGTCTGAGCACGATACAAATGGTTGCATGAGGATGGCTCTGGGTGAAGTTGGGGGGTATTCTTCCCATTTTTTCTTCTTCTTCCCTTGGTTTGTTCTTTCCCTGGTTCACTCTTCACCTAGTTCGTTTTGTTCCCTTGTTATTCTTTCCTCTTCACTCACTATTGCTAGTTCTTATGCTCTTGGGATGAGCATGGAAACAAATGTAAGGAAGAGGAGATCCATTGATGAATGGATGTAATAATTATTGATCATTCCAGAAGGGAATGGATGCCTGTGTGCATAATATTGATGGAAGTTTGGATAGAAATGTCCACAATTGCAAGTCTTGAGATTCCCAGTAGGTAGATTCTTAACCAAATGCACTAGAGCCTTGGAAGGAGATAGAAAACCTAAGGGACTGTGTGGCAGAGAAAGGGGTCCATTCTCTTGGTGTTGTGCAGGTTGGGTAGAAGAGAGATGGTGCACTTTGGATTGTTGTGAGTTATGAAAGGCATGTGATAGCTTGACTGTTGAGAGGCATGTTAGTTATGATATTGATGGAAGTTTAGATAGAACTGTCCATAGCTGAGAATCCTTGGAGTTTCCGGTAGGGATATTTCTTGACTAGTAGCAATGGAGCCCTGGAGAGAAATGGAATAGCCTCAGGGACTATATGGAAAAGAAAGGTGTTAATTTCTTTAGGTTGTGTAGGCTGAGAGGGAAAAAGAGATGGAAATTAAGATTTGTTATGTGGTTGGGAATCCTGAGAGATAGTTAGCCAATTGTTATGTGTTTAGACTTGGCCTAGGACCCATCCTTGTGGATTCATAGCCATGGCTCGGGGGTGAAATGATGTTGAGAGTAAAAGAACAACATTGTCTATGGTTGGGAGGAACGCCCTTGGTCTGCAGCCAGTTGGTGAACGCTTACTTGCAAAGATAAGTTCCCTCTCTATGTTTTATGTGCAATGCTTATTTCCATGAGGATAAAGCCTTCCCAAATTAGAGAGAAGAAAATGTTTGGAATTACAATGAAACTTAAAATATAAACACTGTAATTATTATCCTCTTCACAACAATTGTAAATTAAAAATATAAACTCTGAACTAAATTTGTTGAAAAAAAATGTAACAATTGGCATTGATGCTTTCCGGTGATTCTACAGTGGCAATATCAGTCTAACATACAACTACACGAATGCTACAAATAAAATTTAGAATATAAAAATACTAGAACCAATGAAGGTGATGTAATGAAGATGTCATTCAAGTATTGTGCTCCTTCCTTTCCTTCACTTGCTAATCACAGAGACTTCACCAGTACCTCCCAGTCAATGCTAGGGGTACTCTTCTTTCTTCCCCCTTATCCCTTTGAGCCTCAAAGGGGCCATACACAAGAAACCAACAAAAATAGCTCCAATACTTTCCCTCGCAAGGAAGAGCTTCCACTCTTTTTACAAGCTTGGTATCCCAACTCCCACAAGTAAAACACAGTCCAATAAAAATTTGGAAACATAAAAATGCTCAGAAATCATATCCCTTTCCCTTCTACCTTATTTTTTTTTAGAGAAATTACTTACCTGCCACATATCCTCATGCACAGATAATTAACTTTTTAGTTAATTTTAATTTGGATTATTCACTCACACACTTGTCATATTCTCCCCAAGTTACACCAATATTTACCAATTTTATTTTATTTAAAAAGGTCAAACTCCCTCCCATTCCTCAATGTGTTCCTATTTTCACTCCTAAGTGTCCCTTTGTTCCTAGATTCTCATTTAATAAGTGTATCCTAACTAGATCTTAGTTGGAGTTGGATTACGAGTCTTCTTCTAGTTAGAATAGTGTAGCTTGACTCTAGATTCTATTATCTGTAGGCTCAACCTCTCAAGTTATTATTTATTTCTATTTAAAAATTCCTTTTTTATTAAATTCATGCACACATGTGCATTTCATCCAATCTTTAGATTTTTACCACCTATTTCCTAGTATCATATTTATCCAAATTTTAATATTTTAGATAGTTCCCAAATCAAACTTAGACCTAGGCCAATTCTTAGATTTAGGCTTTGACTCTTGTTATAATTTCCAATTAACAATCTATTGTTTAATTAATTAGTTAATCCAACAAGGTCTAATTATTTCAATGTTTTCTAGGCCACCTAGATTTTTTGACTTCAAGTTTTAAATTATGTGACGTGCCCTTGAAGATGCACCTCCATGCTCCAAGGGTGCTACTCACCTTAGAATTGTTTTGGAAGTTTTATGACCCTTGGAGTCAACACTCCACTTAGTTGACCCTCTGAGATACTAAGGGATTCTAAGGAATAAGGACTATGCCTTATTGCACGTTCCTTAGAAATCTTTGTGAGTGACTGTCTCAGTCCACCCTCATAGCATTGTGGACCTTTCAAACTAGGTAATCGTTAACCTATAGTTCATACCATGGTGGGAGTGCTAGTAGGCTATGATAGGGATGCTTCCACACCTCTCCCTCAAATGTTTGGTTTATGTGCATGACCCCTCTACTCCTTATGTGAGTGAGTTTATCAAGCATCGTCAAGCCTACATCCACTGACAAAACACTGTCAATAATTCCATATACATAAATCATACTAAAATTAATCATACAACATATGTGCGTGAAATGAAATACTCAATAAATACAATCCAGTCCCTAGCTCAATCCAGAGTCCAAGGGAATCCATCAATGCTATAAACATCCTTAACATGTCATGTGTCATGCACATTTAGGATGGCTCATCAAAAGCATCTGTCAATATATATTCGTCAATATAATCAATAAGACATAACACCTCAACATTATCATATATAACCCATAATATGAATGAAATCACAAAGTACCATACCCGAATCACTTGCAAGAAAGTGTCCTCAAAGAATAAGTCAATAATAATGTCTTCAGTAGAGAAGGATGTTACACAATCTCACAGGATTGAGGTGGAAGGTAAGATTGATAACTATCCCATATCTATTTATATTGATTTTGTAGCTAGTCATAGCTATATAGATCCTAATATGGCTGAAAATTTTAAATTGAAGAGATTTAAGCATGAAAAGTCTTGGTTGGTTTAGCTAACCACAAGAACCAAAAGAAGAATCAATGATCTTTTTAAATATTGTGTAGTGAACATGAATGGAGTGAACACTAAGGTAGATTTGAACATCATACCACTTGGGTCATATGACTTCTTGGTTGGTATGTATAAACTGGAAAAACATCATGGTGTCCTAGATTGATACAACATTAAGGCTTTCACATGTCTGGATGAGAAGGAAATTGAAGGACAATTCAAGTTATTTCGAGGCCTATAATTATCAAAGAGATTTCATCATTGTAGCTAAAAATAAGTTTTATAAAAGGGTTTCAAATATATAAAACCCATATGGAAGATCCATCCAAGGATCAAGTGAAAAATATTGAAGACTATGCAATCTTGAAGGAATATGAAGATGTGTTTGGGGAATGTCCATGATATCCAGCAAAGAGAAACATTGATTTCTTTATTGACTTGATGCCTAGAGCTTCCCCAGTATCCAAAAATACCTATAGAATGAGCACACTAGAATTGAAAGAGTTGCAGGTGTAGCTAAAAGAGTTGTTGAAGAAGGGGTACATATTCCCAAGTGTTTCACCTTGGGGTTCCCTTGTTATTTTTTGAAGAAAAAATATTTCAAACTATGAGGTTGTGTATTAACTTCAGATAGTTGAATAAGGCTACAGTGAAGAACAAGTACCCTTTTCCAAGGATTGATGATTTTTTTTATTAGTTGAAGGGAGATAAGGTATTTTCCAAGATTTACTTGAGATCAGGATATCATCAAGTGAGAATCAAAGAAGAAGATACTAGTAAGACAACCTCTAAGACAAGGTATGGTTATTATGAGTTCGTGGTGGTGCCATTTGGGTTTACAAATGTGGAAGTTACTTTTATGTGTTTAATGAATGGAGTGTTTAGAGATTACCCAAATAAATTTGTTATCGTCTTCTTGGATGATATTCTTATCTACTCAAAGACAAAGGAGGAGCTCGAGGAGCATTTAAGGATGGCTCTACTAGTGTCGAGATAACACCAATTGTATTCCAAGTTGATCAAGTGCACCTTTTATCAAAAGTGGATCCAATATTTGGGCCACATTGTCTCAAAGGATCGTATAACAGTGGATATAAAAAAGATTGAAGAAATCAAAAGTTGGCCAACACTAAATAGTATTTCATCAGTTAGATCATTTATGGGTCTAGTTGGTTACTATAGGAGATTCATTCCAAGTTTCTCCAATATTTCACACTCGATCACTTATTTGCAAAAGAAAGGAATAAAATTTGAATGGACTACAAAGTGTGAAGAGAGTTTTCAACACTTCAAATATTTATTAACCAATGCACCTATTTTAAAGGTTTTGGATCCAGATCAGGATTTTGTTGTGTGCACAGATGCATGCAAGGAAAGGATTGGTGGATTCCTTACACAAAATGGACATGTCATATGTTATGACTCAATTAAACTTACAGGGCATGAAATAAATTATGTTATCCATGACTTGGAATTAGCAGTAATAGTTCATGCCTTAAAAATGTGGAGGCATTATCTCATTAGAAGAAAATTTGAGTTGAGAACAAACCATACTGGCCTGAAATATTTGTTTGGACATCCAACATTAAATGTTATACAAACTATATGGCTAGAATATCTTAGTGAATATGACTTTAATATAAAACACATTAAAGGAAAATAGAAGAAAGTGGTTGATGCACTCAACATAAGGGTGCATAAAATGCATGTTACATCCACACACATGTACAATTTAGATTAAAAGATAGAATTTTAAAAGTTATAACAACAAAACAATATTGTGTACAAGCTAAAGAAACTTTATAGTAGAGTAATGTACAACAGAAATTTAAAGATTAAAAGATGGAAGAAAATGGAATTCTCTTGTACAGGATTAGAGTTTATGTCCCTAATTTTTAGGAACTAATAAATTTAGTTTTAAAAGAGATGAACAATGGCTCATACGTTGAACATCCAGGGTATCAAAAAACAATTGCATTTGTAAGAGATAAACAGTATTGACCAAGAATGAAGAATGATATAGTTGATTTTATTGCTAGATGTATGAAATCTCAAAAGGTAAAGGCTAAGCACAAACATCCAGCGAAATTGCTACATCCATTTCCCATTCCATAGTGGAAATGGGAGATTGTTGTACCATAGATTTTATTACCAAATTTTCTATGACAACAAGGCAACATGATTCCATCATGGTAGTGGTGGGAAACCTCACAAAGGATGCACAATTTAGTCCAGTCAAGATGACACATAAGGAAGCTAACATTGCAGAAATTTATATGAAAAAAATTGGTAGGCTACATGGTGTGCCTAAGGAAATCGTATCTGATGAAGATACCAAGTTTACTTCCAATTTTTGGAAAGTGTTATTCAAAGGATCTAGAACAAATATGAATTTCAATAGAACATATCATCCAAAATTAGATGTATAAATAGAGAGGTTCAACTAGATAGTTGAAGATATGTTAATAATGTATGTAATGGATCATCCTTTCAAGTGGGAATATTATCTTCAGTTAGTTGAGTTTTTTTACAACAATGGGTATCAAGAATAAATAAAGATGATCTCGTTTGAATTCTTATAAGGGAGAAAATGAAACACATCAATAAGTTGAGTTAACCCAACATATAGAATAGTTATTGGTACAACATTTCTAAGAGAAATGGTAAAGATAAATAAGAATTAAAATATTACATAGGATAGGAAGAAACTTTATGCCAAAAAAGGAATATCACGTAGCATATTTAGAGTGGGAGAGAATGTGTTTTTTTAAGTAAATGAAAAAATGAGCTTGTTGAAATTGGGAAGTTGCCCAAAGTTGGAAGAAATATATTGTGGTCCATTTGAAGTTATAGAGAGGATAGGCCCAATTGCATACATGATTTCATTTCCTACATCCATGAGAGTTCATAATGTATTTCATGTGTATTTATTAAATAAGTATGTGCCTGATCCTAACCATGTGATTGATTGGACTATGATATGGGTGGAGAACTAGGGGGACTTTTAGGTGGAGTCAGTGTGCATCTTGGACAAAAAAGTTAAAGTGATCAGGAATCGATCCATTGGCCTGGTAAAGTTCTAATAGACCTGCTATAATCCAAAATATGCTACATGGGAGTATGGGGAGGCCATGCAAGAAGAGTCCCCACAAGGTTTTGTAGATTCTAAAGGAATCTGAATGTACATTTGTACATATGTGTATAAAGAATCCATTTTGGTGCAGTTGGAGTTCCTGGAGCCACAACTCTAATACCTCATATCCAACCTCTGTTGGGGCCCTAGAAGGGAAGTGGGATAGCCTAAGGGACTATTTTGCAGAGGAAGTGGTACACTTCCCTACATTATGTAGGTTGAATGGAATGAGAGATTGTTCGTAGAATTTTCTACATGAGTCATTAAGTTGTGAAATTATTGAGTATTGTAATGTGATATTTTGTATGTATATACATGTATACCTGTATGGTGATGTACACTAAGAACAATGAAAATTCTAAGGGGAGGGGATTGGAACACTCTAGTTTTGATCCCCCAATGTAGCATTGTATATTTGTAAGTATCATGAATGGTCGTTGGCCAACAAATGTACTATGTAAACATTGCACATTGAAAATAATAAAAATTAATACACCATCGGTTGTATATGAGTAAGGACTAGATTAATGGGGGGAATATGATTCCATAAGAGAGGGGGCTTAGTGGGGGTTTTGAGGGGTTTCCATATGCCTTGAGTTTTATTCCATCATCATTAATCAACTTTCCATTTAGTCATTTATCCCTTTGACTAATTCAACAATTAACCATTAAATTCTTGTAATGGGTTGGGTGAGGAAGTCATCCCACTCAGTTATGGTAACATGGGTTGAGTGTAATCATCCTTGAGGGAAGAGTAAGAGTCAAGAAAGCACGGGGGAAGAGGATTTTCGAGTAGGAAGGAAGAAGATTTTTTATTATTAGCAAGAAGTGAGGAAAAAAAAAGGTAAGTGTTGTAAAAAGAGTGGCCAGACATAGTTTGTATAAAAGATAGCTTGTTGAAGTTGGTAATTGTGTTAATAAGGAGGCTTGTATGCATGTGAATGATTTTTTAGTGAGAAATTTACCCAAGAGAAAGTGATCTTGTTGTGTGAGCACTCCTATTGTAGATAAATTTCCTGGAGCCACAATAGAGATATTCAAGGTCGTTCTATGGTAGATCCCTAGAGAGGATGAAGATTTTGTGAGGGACTACAGTGTAGAGAAGGCAATCTCATCCCTTGGGTTGTGTAGATTGATGGGGAAGAGAGATAGCCAGTTGGAATTTTTGTAAGGGTCACATTATTGTATTGTTGGCCCTCGGTTATCAAAGCAAGTGAAGATCAAGGAAGAAAAGGCGAAATGTGAACTGTGCAGAAGACACAGTGATTGAGACTGGGTCAAAGTGAGAAGAAGAGTAGAAAATACGAAGTGAAGTAAGAGAAAGCAAGCCATTGGACGAGGAGATCGAGGATGATAGATCAGCAAGGAAGATGGATCGTGGAAAACTCAGCAAGCAAAAAAATCCACCATTGGATGCTTTGGAGCACCGCACAGGAAGGAAGGAAATACAGGTTGGTGAAGCCCTAAAAATGTGGGTCAAGTTGACCTAGGGTTTTAGACACCTAGGTTTTTGGTATCTAGGGTTTTGACACTTAGTTCTTGACCTAAGGTTGTCGGTGAGCTATTGTAATGTATAAATAGAGGTCTAAAGGACCTGGGATGTGTGGTTGGTATTGTCATTCTAGTTTTGTTATTGGCATGAGTGATTATTATTGTGTGAGAGAGAAGTGTTGAGTGCGAGAGCCTTCTGGTATTGTAATATCTTTAGTTGGGTGTGAAGATCAACCCTGCAGCTGGGTGCGCAGGGAGGGGAGAGATAGAGAGGAGAAGAAATAAGATATGCTAGCTAAGAGCGGAGATAGAACTGCATGCTTTCATTCAATATATTATAAAGCACAGTTCTATGGATGTAGCCCTAGAGAGAGGGTGAACCACATATATCTTGTGTTCTGTGTGATTGATGCTCTATTCTTTGCCATTTGATATACTATTATTGTATTATTGTGTTAGATCTGATAGATAGTTGTGTGGAGTAGATCTGAGTTGATAAGCGATATATAAATGTTGTATTTTTCTTGTATTGGATCCACTTGATATCCCCTTTGGTTGTAGACATCTATGTCCTGAAACCCCTCATAGCTACTTCGGGTGAGACTTCATCTGCCTCGCAGGTGTTGCTGAAAGGGCCAGTAGTTAGGGCTTGTTAGTGCGCTCTTGGAGTTGAACCCTGGGTCTGCCTCTGTGCCAACAAATTGTTCTGTTGTCGGGAAAGGAATATTCTTGAGGGAATGTCAAGGTGGTTTCCATCGAAGATAGAGATTCAAAAGTGGATAGAGGATCAAGAAAAGGACTTTTCTTAAGCCCAGAACAGGAACCCTGATCTTAGTACAGAGGATTGGTTAGAAAGGTATATATTTACTGATATACACAAGATTTTCTTTGGAGGGATTCATAAGGAGCTATACGAGTGGTTAGCTAGGTTAGCAGATACCCAATTTGAGATTATATCTAAGTCACCTGTGGTTTGGAAGTTGGCGTTGGTCAAGAAGTTCAAGATATTTTATAATGATGTGTCAAGAGCAGTAGATCATTGTTTTGATAGTACCATTGGAGGGTACATCACTGATTTTGTTGTTGACAGAGTAGAGTCATATAACCAAGCAGAGAGATATTTCTTTAAGGGACCCAGAGGAAAAATTTTACACTTTCTAAAGTTGGATCAAGATGTTATTTCATGAGAAGAACATCTTGAATATACAGTAGTCTACTGGATTGAAGAGATAATGTTCAAGAATTTAGACAGCGATAGCGACATAGAGGCTAGACACAGGCACAGTGGGAGAGCGTTCAGAGAAGTTCCTCTTGTGAACCTGTTTAAGAAGAATTACGAGTATGGGGGTTTATACAGTCGAGAAGAGGCAGATCTGATGGATGAAGAGCATTCAGAACCCACTAGAGAAGAGGAAGGGGAAGTTGAAGAACCTCTTCGGGAAGAGCCAGAAACTTCAAGAACTGCGTAGACTGTTGAAGTAAGTACTATTATTCCTCTTTTTTATTCAACAACGTTAAGCAATCAAAGTAATCAGAGTCACCAGAGCATTCAGAGAAATGTCACTCGTATTCCACCACATACTCAGTCACGAAACCTACGAAGATCTATGGAAGATGAGATGAGGTTACCTACCTTTAGAGGAGATGGATCTGAAGACCCTAAAAAACATTGGTTTCTCTGTGAAGCCGTGTGGAGAATTAATAATATCATCGATGAAGATGTCAAACAAGCTCAGTTCAGTACTACCCTAAGAGATCGCGCACTAAGATGGTACATGAAATTTTTCCAAGGAGCTACACCTAAACCATTGAATGCCATTAAGACTTCGCTAATTGTTGAATTCAAGAAACCTAAGTCATAATCGCAATGCATTACAGAACTAAAAGAAATCAAGCAGAGAATAGTTGAACCCATGTGGGAGTTCGATAAGAGATTCAAGACCTTGACAGGCCATCTGAGTTTTCAAATCCCAGATGAGAAAAAAAAGGAATGGTTCATTGTTGCTCTCTTACAACACATCAGAGTTCCTCTGATGCAACAGAAGATTTCTTTGCAGGCTGAGGCGATGAAGATCGCCATGAAGTTAGAATCATCTCCTATGGGAGAATCCATCTCAGGTATGAGTCAAATCTTGAGTCACCTAACTAGTTTGTCTTTGCAGGTCGAAGATATGAAGAAAGACAAGGGGAAAGATAAAAGAGAAGACATATGGTGTGTTAGATGAAAATCAGAAGGCCATGACAAGGAGCATTGTCCCATATTTCATGAATACTTGGATTTTGGATCTGCGAGTCCTTTGAAGCAAGTCACCCTACCTTGGTGTGAGGTATGTCGAAATAGACATCACCTTGGTGAGTGCTATTACATGCAAAAATATCTCCATACACCCACAAATATGTATTGCACATTCTATAAGTCTGTGGGACAGAATTATAGGGATTTTAGGGCTTACGACCTCATGCACAAAAGGTCAAGGGATATATATAAAATTCAAGGCAAAGTACAACAAGAAGGAAATGCTACGTAGTATAATTCTCCAGGAAGAGGAAACTTCAACCCTCGCGGTGGATTCAGAGGAAGAGGATGAGGAGGAGGTATGGGTCGAGGAAAAGGATAGATCATTTGTTATAACTGCGCGCAACCAGGACACTTGGCAAGGGACTATCAGAACCCTTGCACTACTTGTAGCTACTGCAGTTCATTCGAAGACCTCAGTAGAACCCACAAGTGCAACTTATATACTCTAAACCTCGCAAAGAAGACCCTAGAGTCATTGTTATCACTAGAGGAGGATTTATTACAGGAGAATATAGAATAACCCAAGGAAAGACTACAGAAGAATCAGGAGTCAGGAAAGCTACAGAGAAGACACAAGTGTTTGATGCAAAGAAAGAAAGACAAATCTTTGAGGAGGCAAGAAAATAATTTGGGAGAGACCGAGGCTCTTCATCAAAGACATGACCAGTAGTAAGAGAATATGGAATGCCTCTGGCATTCGATCAGTCTACTCTGCCAGGAGAAGGAAAAGAGGTAAGCAAGCTCATGGAATTTCTATATACTTGTATTAAGTTGATTCAGGATGAAAGCGTTGTCCAAGAGCTACAAAATTTAATCAGACAGTATGAGCTAGGAAAGATAGATCAGTTACTGAATAGAGTAGCACACCAAGTCTCAAAAAGGAGAAGTACAAATAAGGAATTACACTTGAATGCTCAAATTGGAGAGTATGCTATAGACTATGTCATCCTTGACTTAGGGTCAAAAGTCAATGTCATGACGAAGAAGACCTGGGCACTGATGGGAAAACCTAAGTTGATATATTCCCTTGTCAGGATTAGGATGGCCAATCAACAAGCTATAAGCCCCTTTGGAAGATTGGAACAGGTCCCTGTGGACATCGACGGAGTAAGGACGTTTGCAGACTTTGAGGTGATTGAGATAGTTGATGATAGTTGTCCTTACCCTTCGCTGTTAGGAATTGATTGGGCTTTCAATAAATCCACTGTGGTTGATTTAAAGAAAATATGAATGACATTTGAAGGAGAGATCCTAAAGGTCATTGCACCCTTGGATCCCAATGAAGTTCAGTGATACACAGAGCCTATCAGAGAAGAAGACCTCACATATGAACTGGAAAACATATACAAATTAACATCCAGACAACAGGATTACATTAACCCTACGACAGATGGGAACCTAAGCTGGTGAAGTGACAATGCATGTTCATCAGATTCAGAATTAGCACTAGAGAACTATAAGAACAAAATGTATGAGGTATCTACAAGGAGATGTGCTAGATTAACCAGAGAAGTTCGATGGATCGACATAACAGTAAGTAACTTGCCCACCTTTGATGGTCTAAATAATTTAGAATATTTCTTGCTGGAATTTGAAGAAAGTGTACCAACACAACAAAGATCGTTGGCACTAGATGAGGCCTTGAAATCAACTCCATCAAGGTGGTGGGGGACACACAAACACAACATTACAGACTGGGTACAATGTCGTACTTTGATGACAACACAGTTATCAGCGCAAGTAGAAGGCTGTGAAGTTAGATACACAAGTCAGAGCTACCTGAAAGACCATGTGCGAAGTTGCGAGGAAGCCTGGACCAGCATTCCTCAAGAGAAATGGGTGCATAAATTCATCAACACACTAGACACAACCCCTATCAATTGGTACCTTCAAGCATAATTTTGCCTCATCACTACAGATTGGGAAGGTATGACCTAAAACTTTGTAAATACCTTCTTATTTGAAAGCCAATATCCCTTTGGAGCAAGAAGAGGATGAATGGACTGTGCCTCTTCAGAAACAGCAAGGTTGTTACAACATCAATGCTAATGAAGATGATGATCCTAGGAAGGTGAACATCCCCAAAACAGAAGGCCAAAGAGACATAGAAGGACCAGGAGTTGAGCTACCTTTCATTGGAAATGCAATCAATATCAAGAAAGTCAATATTGGAATAGAGCAAACACCGAAGCTTGCCAATGTTGGAGACTATTGGGATGATGCCACTATTGACAAGATCACAGAGTTGCTACATGAATATCAGGACTTGTTTCCAACAAAGTTCACTGATATGAAGGGAATTAAAGGGCCTTTGGGAGAGATGAGGATCCCTTTGAAACCAGATGCCAGACTAGTCAAATAGAGACCTTACAGATTGAACCCTAAATATAAGAAAAAAGTAAAGATTGAGCTCGATAGAATGTTGGAAGCAGGAATCATAGAACCTGTTGAAGAGTCAGAATGGATTATCCCTATGGTAGTACAAGAAAAAAAGAAAGGATATATCAGGATCTGCATAGATCTCAGGAAGTTGAATGATGCTTGTTTTCATGACCATTCCCTACACCATTTACTGATGAAGTGTTAGACAATGGAGGAGGAGAGGAGGTATATTCTTTTATAGATATATTTTCAGGATACCATCAGATCCGGATTGCCAAGGAGATCACCATAAGACCACATTTTCAACAGAATGGGGATCCTACCAGTATACAGTGATGCCATTTATCTTGAAGAATGCACCATCCATCTTTTCTAAGGTGATGGTCGAAGCATTTAAAGAGTTTTTAAATAAATTTCTAGAAGCATACTTTGATGACTGGACTGTTTTTAGTTTATTGAAAAATCACATTGAATGTCTAAGGCTAATGTTGGACAAGTGTAGGTAGTGTCAGATTTCCTTAAACCTAAAGAAATGCATCTTCTTTTCACCATTTGGAGTGTTGTCAGGTCATATTGTATGCAAGTAAGTATTGTTGGTAGACCCATCTAAAATTGCCATTATAGTTGATCTGCCCCCTCCTACTTCAGTCAAATAGTTGTGCACTACGCTGGGACATATTGGATAATATAGGAAGTTCATTAAAGCCTATGCACATATTACTGCACCCATGGATAATCTTTTGAAGAAAGACTGTCAGTTTCATTGGACATAAGAATGCCAGCAGAGCTTCGAAACACTGAAACAGAAAATGGTTACTGCGCCTATTCTGGTTTTTCAAGATTAGAGAAAGGAATTCCATGTACATGTTGATGCAGCTTCCAATTCATTAGGATCTATGTTAGCACAACCAGGAGCTGGAGAGATCGACCACCCATTAGCCTTTGCTAGAAAAAATCTATCAACGGATGAGACTAATTACACCACTACTGAGAGAGAAGGGTTAGCCATGGTGTATGCACTGCAGAAGTTTTGCCACTACTTGTTGGGAGGACACTTTAAAATGTTTACTGATCACTCTGCGTTGAAATACCTAGTCAACAAGCTAGTGTTGTGGGGAAGGATATGCAGATGGCTTCTGCTATTTCATGAATATGATTTTGAGATCAGGGTAAAACTAGGAAGGATGAGCAAAGGACCTAACCACTTGTCGAGTTTGGATCATGGAGAGGAACCTACTAGTCTAGAGGATACACTGTTGAATGCACAGTTGTTGTACATTAGAAATATTGATGAACACTTCACAGAGATATTCCACTTCCTGTCAATAGGAATGGAACCTAGTGAATATACAATCACCCAGATGAAACAACTAGTAGTGCACGATGCATACTTTTCACTCATAATTGGACATCTATACAAGATGGGACCTGATGAGATATTAAGGAGGTGTGCTATGGAGACAGAGAGACCTTTGGTCCTCATCGAAGCTCATGAAGGCATCAGAGGAGGATACTACGCAGGGAAATCAACTGCACAGAAGGTTCTTAGAGATGACCTTTGGTAGCCTACTCTACACAGAGATGCTAAGGACTATTACAAAGCCTGTGATGCATGTCAAAGAGTTGGGAAACCGTCTAGAAGAGATGAAATTCCTTTAGCACCATATCTGACCCTACAATCATTTGAGAAATGGTCCATTGACTTCGTAGGACCTATAAACCCACCAGAAAATCACACAAGAGAAAGGTACATAATCACTGTGACAGGGTACTTGACCAGATGGGACAAAGCAAGAGTAGTTAAGGACTGTAGTGAAACTACAGCTGCACAATTCATATTTGATGACATCATAACCAGTTTTGGATGCTCAAAGACCCTTATGAGCGATCAAGGCACACATTTCATCAATAAGACAGTTGAAGCCTTGACTGAGGAATTTGTAGTCCATCATCAGAAGAGTACGCCTTACCATCCACAAGAGAATGGGACAGTTAAAGAATTCAACAATATCTTGGAGACAACACTGACGAAGATATGCAATGTGAACAGGGATGACTTGGATTTAAGAGTACCAGCAGTACTATGGGCCTATAGAACCACTTGCAAGAATCTAACAATGCAGACCCCTTTTAAGTTGGTTTATGGTCTAGAAGTCGTTGTCCTAATGGAATATTTGGTACCAAGACTAAGAATCATTGCCTTTACAGATATGGATGACACTGGTG
Source organism: Picea engelmannii (assembly GCA_009831015.1). NCBI lineage: Eukaryota > Viridiplantae > Streptophyta > Pinopsida > Pinales > Pinaceae > Picea > Picea engelmannii. Next base: position 1,358,587 of record ML779575.1, on the reverse strand, counting down.
ATGTGCAAGAGAGGCTTGTGTAGTTGGTAAAACTAGAAGAAGATAGATTTATTGCAGGATTCCATCAGCAAGTATAGAAGGAAAGAGAGAAGGCCTACCATGAAAGACACATCAAGAAGAAGGTATTTAAGCAAGGTGATTTGGTATTGGTGTATGACAGTAAGTTCATGAAACATCCAGGGAAGTTCAGAACGCATTAGCTCAGACCATACGAGATTTCCTATGTTACGAAAGGAGGAGTTGCGCAGCTGAAGACTTTGAATGGAGAATGGAAGGAAGGGTTGGTGAATAGGAGCTAGTTGAAATTGTATTATGACAACTATATGCCTTGTAACTCTCAGTAAAATCAAAAGGAAAAGGTTCTAGGTACCAGGTGCATTTGAAATTGGGTACCAGACACAGAAAAGACAGTATGCACAAGGAAGGAAGGAAGGGAGGCATGGAGCAGAAAGCAAAGGTTTCCCTACGTAGTCTGAAGTCGTAGTAAAACAGAAGGATCATATCTTAAGTGCCTCAAGATGAGTCACAGGTGAGTGTTGGGGGCCTTTTGGCCCTTGGTTATGGAAGCAAGCGAAGATCAAGGAAGAAAGGGAGAAATGTGAACTGCGTGGAAGACACAGTGATTGAGACTGGGTCGAAGTGAGCAGAAGAGTAGAAAAGACGGAGCGAAGTAAGAGAAAGCAAGACATTGGACGATGAGATTGATGATGACAGATCAGCAAGGAAAATGGATCGTGGACAACTCAACAAGCAGAAAAATCCACCATTGGATGTTTTGGAGCACCGCGAGGGAAGGAAGGAAAGACAGGCTGGTTGTTATAGAAAGATTTGCCTCACCATTGCTATCTTGCACAAAGGGCCTTTTTCCATTTCCTTATGCCGACTTATCATCCCTTTTTGATGAATCCAGAGCTAAAAATATACATTTTTCCACATATACACTCCCTATCAGTTATTCAATATGCGCATACATTGGCTGCTCCAATACAACCCATGTACATCAGGATTTTTGCTAAAAAATACAAAATGAGGTCAGGTTTCCATGTCACAAAAGAAGATCTCTGATCCTTGGCCTTCCATATACTGGAAACATTCTGACTCGGCCCTTCAGTTGCATTCTGAAGGCTATAAGAGCACAATTTCGAGCTATGGAAAAGAGGAGAAAGCATTCAACTTTGAGAGAAAAGTTACTCTAGAGAAATTACTTCATATTGAGTCTGCATCCCTTTGTCCCTCATGTCTAAACACAGTGTTCAGCCCCCAAGCTCTCTCCCTACTGTTGAGAGGACCTCATTGCCTTTTCCCTATGAGCTTGCCTTTGGTGGAGGATTGAAGTGGTGGAGACCCAATTGGAAGGAACTTGGTTTCTTCGTTTCGAACTGTGCCGACACAGAAGTCTGTAATGTTGTCACTTCTACTGATCAATTATTAATAGAAATACTCCTTTCCCATCCTATTGGTATATTGCAAATATATGATTATTATCCATTGGCGTGTTTGTAATGTTTATTAATGGATTATGCTATCTGATGTGCTAACCCCTTTTGTATCATCACTATGTACTTGTTCTACTTGTTTGTTTATAAAGATTTGGGTCAAAGTGCTCAACGGTGGAACATCATCAAACATTGGATCAAGGTAGGCCTCTTTCTTATATTGCACATTAGTCTATATAGCATATGTTGGAATTGAGTTGATTTTTGCATTCATACATGTCTATTGTGGTTTACCCTTGGCCATAGAGATTTTTTCCCTTGTAACAGAAATGGTGACTCCACTGGGGAGAGATCTTCCTTCTAAGGGTTGAAGTACTTTTTCTTCTTAAATTTCTCTTTTTCCTTTGTATTTCTTGTCATATCACTACTTGATAGATTTTTTTCACTCTGAGTCTGATTTTTCATCCTTTTGCCCTTGCCTGGCCTTGTTTTAAAGCATATACGCCCCTTTTTCCTTGAGAGTCGTGTATACACGCTTGTTGTCTCACTGCAAGGAGCATATATATGCTCTATTCTCCTGAACAGTCGTGTATACCACTTCCCCTTGCTTGCTTGCTTGGTTTAGTGACTGTTGGGTGGGATTTGAAGATTGTTGAGCCTTCTTAGGTCTCTATAGTGCATGTTGAGATTATCTGGGATGACAGGAAACATGTTTGGAGTTGAATTTTTGGGCGGAGTCTTTCTCTTTGTTTTCCATTTTTGATTTGTCCTTGTTCTTTGGGTTGTTTGCGTAGCTTCTTGGTATTCTGCTCGAGTTATTGCTTTTATACATAGTAGAATTTATATATCAGGTTTCTCATCAGTCCATGCATTTTCCTTTTAGTATATTGAAAATACAAAAAAAAATAGGCATTCTTCATTGGTTGGCATTTCCGTCTTGGAATCTTTATCATTAACTTAGCACATTTAGTGAAAGATTGCATTTTACTTATGAATTACAGAGTTAAAATTGAAGACTGCATTGTTCTTATTAGCATATCATTCATTGAAAAGTTAAAGATAGACTTTGCATTATATCTATATTTATTTTCTTGCAGATTCATAACACCATGAGTTTCACTTCCATAACTTTTTTAGTAACCATGGCTAGTAAAATTTATGCTTTAAACTAAAATTGATTAGTCATGATTTTGTTTTTAGGGTGCACAAACTAGCCTAGAATTTAGTGCCTTGGAATAGGATCTTGCGAGTAAACTTCTCCAAGGCAGTTAAATCAACATATGTGTCTGAGACAAGGATTTGAGAAGTCCATTGTATAATTGGTAATATCAGGAGGCTCCGCTCACACTGGAGTTAATCACGAGGTTGCGCAAAGTTAGTTGAAGGGATAACCCCTGGATACTCACCTAGCATCAGAGATATTTCTGTGGATTTATTCGTATTTGGGGACCTTTCTAGTACCCATACCTCTATGAGAGGAAGTGCTTTCAAGGTTTCGGGCTTTTGTACCCCACCCATACGGTGATCCGGACTTACGGCTGCTCGCTTGTGCATCGGTTATACAGTGGTTTATTAGTTTCTTGACTTAGGTATCTCATAGGTTACTTGCAGGGGTTATTCTGCCTGTATCCTGAGTCAGATAGAGGTTGGACAACACACAGCCTTTATGGAGGATTACCTCTCCGGGGGGATCTGACAGACTGGTTGTTAAGCCTACGAGGGCCCTTATAACTAATTTTGTTACCTCCAAACTTTAGAAAGGATTCTTAGGTCCCTCTTGAATGAGACATACCTTCTTTAGTGAGGGAGGCCACTCAGCCATTTTATCCCATTTGCATGCATATTGGTCGTTGACTTTTTGGTATGTTCTTTGACTACTAGTGGACCTTAGGCGTCTATTTTGGTTTTCATCATTATGGACAGTGGAGCTTATTTTCCTCCCTCATTCACTGCTACCCACCCCATGATACCTGCTAATTTCATGGGGATGGACCCTTCCATTTTTTACAATGGTATGCAGAACTACAACGCTCAATCCACACCATGAGTCCCTAACCATTTTTCTGTTGATATGCCTTCCCCCGTGCAACCCTCTCCCTGGCCCACATATATGAATCCTAGCATTAGACCCTGGGGCACCATGGCTCTGATGCCTACTTCTTCGTTTGATATGAGTCGTGTCCCCATGGGAGGTTGGAACCTTCCCCCCTATGGATCCAATACAAGCTATGCTCTTTCAAGAGCCAATACTCATATGGGTTCCTATACCACTTATTACACCCCACTCATGTATCTTTTGTCCACCATGTCAGTTCCTTCAAACACTTTTTCTATGACAGGTCCTCAATTACCACCAAGTCTTTCATATGGAGAGAACTTGTTTTACGGTTCGGGCTACCCTCTTTATGGGACCCCTTCACAAGGGGGAAACATATATCCTCACTTGAATAATCCTTATCCTACCTCGGTCTCTTCATAGACCTCAGTGACGATGCCCGTCCAAACCTCTTCGAACCATTTTGGCGTGAACCAACACCTTTCTGGGCTAGGGCAAGAGGTATACCAAAATCTTGCCTGGATTGCAATTTTTCAGAATCAATCTTTCCCTAGACCATGGAATCAAATGCCACCATATATCGCCAGCCTAGTCATTGTTAGTCATAATGGTGCTCCATCGCCAACCTCTATCAGTCATGTTGGAGATGGGTCGACTTCTTCTACAAACTACGTCGATAGATTGCCCCCAACCTCTACCAATTATGTTGGGGGCAACGTTATTTTTTCCCCAAATCATAGCCATGCCACGTCTCCTGCTTCTATTCATCATACAGGAGACGACTCTATTTCCCCTACTAGTTACATCGAGAAGCCCAGACACCTCATACATAAGCCTAAATTATTTTGTAGGAATTGCGAAGGAAGTCACCTTATTCGTTTGTGTCCAATTATTGTCGAGATACCAGAAGCGTGGGGCTCACCCAAGAGCCCTTCAGATTCTAAGGCATCTTTGGTTTCTCTTCACACCACTTCTCCCTTGATCATCTCAATGGTTCCACCAACGCAATATTCTCCCGACCTCATCCCCTTTATTAAGTGTGAAGCGTATCTTTCCCCTGTTACTATGCATCCTCTTCAACCTATAATTGAAGAAGTGGCCACACCAGTGAAATCTCTGGTCAACCCTACTCTCCCTGAAGAGAATGACACACCTTTTATTCATGTCATCAACATTTAAAATCCTCCCCCTTCTGAATGAGAGACATTTATTCTTCCCCCGAATGATCTCCCTCCAAGTCCTGACGAGGTTCTTTTCAATTGGGACGACCTGGTGGGACATCCCATTCCCCCACCTATGTCTTTTCCATTAAGAGACATTATTCGAACCATCATGGAGACTGTATCCTTTGTTAGAACCTTCTCCTCCTTGACTTGGAAAGCCTTGGGTTTTCCCAAGCTCTTGTCAGTTATCCGCAAGGTACTGACTTTTGGCAGAAGGTCGGGATGGGAGCCTTGGCCTCCCGCTTTACATGTTGATTAAGACCGAAAAACGAGTCTCAATTAAGCTCTTTTCCGACTCATTTAAAAACTGAAAAGATCACCGAGTGATTTTTCCCTTTCACACTTGTTAAAGTTGGACTTGAAAGGTCATGAGTCTTAGTTAAGCTCTTTTCTGACTCGCTATCAAAAATAGAAAATATTGTCGAGTGAACTTGTCTTTTTCACACTCGTAAATTGGATTTGAAAAGACGTCTATTTGGCACAAGTTTACCCCTTTTTCACACCAAGTAGACTAAAATATATAAAAAAGGACATTTTTTGGCTTTAAGTTGTGATTGCATCTCATTTGCTCGCTTGGAGTATTGATCCTTTAGCTAGTTCTTGCTTTGTGTTATAAACCATTTCCTAAGCAGTTTTCATCCTCAACCAAGTAGAGCCTTGTTTATATCCTTCGCAATTTGACACCCTATACCCTAGAGGGAACATCACCCCGAGTGTCCATCTCCCGCATGAATTTCCTTGCATCAAGCATAGGTATGTTCCACTGTTGGAACTAGTTTTGCTTACTTGTGACACTTGCTCCCTCCTCTGTATCATAGCATTCATTTTTTATGAAAAAACAAAAAAGATGGGTGGGAAGGGAGTACTATATTGTAATTGGTAGCAGTCGTGTTTCCTTTTAACAGAGCACAAAGTTATTGAGTCCTTGTGTCATCATAATTTTGGGTTTAGCATGGCCTTAGGAAGTTGATCTCGCTACAGAGTTTTCTCTATCGACTGGTTACTCTTCCAGTCTCTATAGAGAATGTTATTGATGCCTCCTACATCTAATTGTCACATCATTAAGTCTATGCTACCGGAGTCCACCATATGTCTCATGCTCATGTTCAAAGGAAGTTTATCAACCTGTGTCAGCCACTCCTCAGAAATATTGACTTTGCATGTCGGTCATACCCTCAGTTTGTCTCAAAATCACATGATACTTTGGTATTATCATGCACCCTGGCCCTACTTTCATCATTGGTAGGTCACCTTGAACCCAACAATCGACACTTCATCATTGGTCGTTGACTGGGTGGTTTCCCTTGTGTTCAACGGCAAGACATCTATTCACACTTTGGGATTCGTGCAGTGTCTTGGATTCCATTAGCCTTATTGGTGGTTTCCTCACCTTTGTCAGTACGTTTTCATCATTGGATGCTATTCAGAGGGTCTTTTTCATGTACCGCTTGCATTTGGCACACGCGAAAGACACACAGGGTCATTGGTTCGTGAACATGTTCTTCGTTCGATCTCCACCAAATCATGAAGCTCTTTCTTTGTTCCTCATGTTGATTGATTAGAGATGCCTCAATGCTCTCCTTTCAGCGGGTCTCTTTCCATCAATTTTAGCTCATTTATTTTGGATACAGGACCTAGAGTTTTATGAGTACCTTGAGGCTTACAGTCATTAGTGGCAGGCTCTCTCGTGATTGACAAACGGGAATACATCAATGTCTCATGATGAATGGATTTCTCAGGTGTTCGACATCTACTCCTTTTTCACACTTGTAGAAATGTACTCGGTGCCTTGATACCTACTTTCATTATTAAGGGTTGTCTCGCGTTTGTTAACGGTATACCTCAATGACCGGTAATCAAATGATGTCTCATCGTGTTTGACCTCAACTCCTTTATTCACATGATGTAGACTTGCACCTTTGGTGAATAGTGTAGAAGACTTGAAGACGTCATTATGTGGCCGCAGCTTTCCTGAGTTTTTGCTTCCCCTTCATTAGACCAGTACCTATTTGACTTCAGTCATCATGGGAGATCAGATTGTACTTCATGGTATACAGATATCTTCAGAGTGATTTTGAGACTGGCTTCACTGGGCCTTGTTCATGACTATGACATCTTTTGGCATGTAACCGCATTTGTATTTGCCTATTCATGGCCATGAACACTTGTTTGGTATATTTTCCACATGGATCTGCATTGTAATCTTGGCAGCCATGTATGCAAAGTCAGTACATAATGTAATGAGTAATTGAGTTTGTCCATATGGTTCTCTACCACTCCACTTATGGGTTATTTATAATGTATTTCAGCCATCATAGATACTCCTCTGATCTCACACATTAGGGGGCATATGTTATACCAAGATTTTCCTCACCATTTCTATCTTGCACATAGGGCCTTTTTCCATTTCCCTATGCAGACTTATCATCCCTTTTTGATGAATCCAGAGATAAAAATATACATTTTTCCACATATACGCTCCCTATCAGTTATGCAAGATGTGTATACACTGGCTACTCCACTACAGCCCATGTACATTGGGATTTGTGCCATAAAATACAAAATGAGGTCGGGTTTCCATGTCACAAAAGAAGATCTTTCATCCTTGGCATTCCATATACTGGAAACGTTCTGAATCGGCCCTTCAGTTGCATTCTGAAGGCTATAAGAGCACAATTTCGAGCTATGGAAAAGAGGAGAAAGCATTCAACTTTGAGAGCAAAGTTACTCTAGAGAAATTACTTCATATTGAGTCTATATCCCTTTGTCCCTCAAGTATGAACATAGTGTTCAGCCCCCAAGCTCTTTCCCTATTGTTGAGAGGACCTCATTGCCTATTTCCTATGAGCTTTCCTTTGGTGGAGGATTGAAGTGGTGGAGACCCAGTTGGAAGGAACTTGGTTTCTTGGTTTCGAACCGTGCTGACACGGAAGTCTGTAATGTTGTCACTTCTGTTGATCAATTATTAATAGAAATATTCCTTTCCCATCCTATTGGTATCTTGCAAATATATGATTATTATCGATGGGCGTGTTTGTAATGTTTATTAATGGATTATGCTATATGATGTCCTAACCCCTTTTGTATCATCACTATGTACTTTCTCTACTTGTTTGTTAATAACTCCTTGTAGGTATAAAGCTTTGGGTCAAAGTGCTCAATGGTGGAACATCATCAAACGTTGGATCGAGGTAGGCCTCTTTCTTCTATTTCACATTAGTCTATATAGCATATGTTGGAATTGAGTTGATTTCTGTAGTCATACATGTCTGTTGTGGTTTACCCTTGGCCATAGAAAGTTTTTTGCTTGTAACACTCGCGAAGCCCTAAAAATGTGGGTCAAGTTGACCGAGGGTTTTAGACACCTAGGGTTTTGGTATCTAGGGTTTTGACACTTAGGTATCGGCCTAAGGCTATTGGTGAGTTATTGTAATGTATAAATAGAGGTCTAAAGGACCTGGGATGGGTGGTTGGTATTGTCATTCTAGTTTTTTTATTGGCATGAGTGATTATTGTTGTGTGAGAGAGAAGTGTTGAGTGCGAGAGCCTTCTGGTATTGTAATATCTTCAGCTGGGTGCGAATATCAACCCTACAACTAGGTGCGCAAGGAGGGGAGAGATAGAGAGGAGACGAAAGAAAATCTACTAGCTAAGAGAGCAGATAGAAATGTATGCTTTCATTCAATATATTGTCAAGTATAGTTATGTGGACGTATCCCTAGAGAGAGGGTGAACCACGTATATCTTGTGTTATGTGTGATTGATGCTCTGTTCTTTTCCATTTGATATAATGTTATTGTATTACTATGTTAGATCTGATAGATAGTTGTGTGGAGTAGATCTGAGATGGTAAGTGATATATAAATGTTGTATTGTTCTTGTATTGGATCCACTTGATATCCCCTTTGGTTGTAGACATCTCTGTCCTACAACCCCCTCATAGCTACTTCAGGTGAGACTACATCTGCCTCGCAGGTGTTGCCGAAAGGGCCAATAGCTAGGTCTTGTTGGTGAGCTCTTGGAGTTGAACCCTGGGTCTTCCCTTATGCCAACATGTATTTAAGTGGGTTTTTATATGCTTACGATGGACTGTAGACACCCATAGAAGCATGTTTGTTCTTTTGGACTCATAGCCCTAGCTTGGGGGTGGCTTGTTGTAGAGAGAATTGGTGCAATAGAGCCTACAATTGATAGGAATGCCCTTTGTCTACAACCGGTTGTGTAAAATGTTTTGAAAGATAAGTTTTTTTATCATTGTCTTATTTACTAATTAATGCTATGGATAAATGTTGCACTTACTTTGTAATTTATATGTATGAATGTTCTTGTGTGTGTGTGTGTTTTTCTGCATGTTTAAATGGATGTATTCATGTTTTTTAATTATTCATGATAATAGCATGCATGTATGTCATGTTGTTTATATTTTTGCATTTGAATCAATATGATAATCCAATTTGGTAGTAATGGGACCCAACAAGGAAGTTTGGTATGTTACAAAAGAACATGAAAACTTGGAAAATGTTTACCAAACTCTTCAAAATAATCATTTCCTAAGATCTTTCCAGAACATCCTCTCTTTAAATTACAAATTCATTCAAGGTTAATATTAACCAAAATAATACCCTATTATAACAAAATAGTGATGTTAATGTCTTCATGTTTAGCACAATCCACACTTATTTTGAAGTCAATGACTTTAGTTGTGAAGAAGAAGAAGAAGATTTTTAATGTGGAATAAAATCCCACCATAGGTATATACGACTTATGAAATATATTAGACTATAACATCATGTCGTAACAACTACAATAAAAATATGGTCCATAAGGAATGACTCCAAAACTATCAATGATGTTATTGTTGAAGTGAGGGAGAATGTTATCACATTAACTTAGGGATGTACACTCCAAATCCAGTGCCTAGATTGGAAATATTTTGGTGTTGGTAATTCTTTATAAGCCATATCCATATCAAAAAATTTATTTATGTGGGATTATTCACACAAACAAACATATACACAACTAATGGTGATGTTAGCACACACACCAACACAATTTATAACAAAAGTATTAATGTCAAACAACAACAAAAAAAACATAGAGATATTCCATTATAGGAAGATAGATTATAACATCATTTATGAATAATAAATGCAAGCAAAATATGACCCATAAGGGTTGGAATCAAAATTACTAAACTGAGGTGAGGGATAAATCCACCTAGGGACTTGCACACCAAAGCAAACTTCTAGATTAATTGATATTTTGGTACAAGTAATGCATTAGAAATCATCTCTACACTACAATTGTTATATAAGTGAGATTATTAGGTACACACAACCCCAATAATAATTTTAATGTGCACACATATTTTAGAAGAAAATATTAATGTCGATTGAAATCCTAACATGGGGATATGCATCTATAGAAAGCTAGTGGCCTATAACATCACATGGATAATAACACAAGCCAAAGATATCCCATAAGGCTTGAAATTGAAACTACCAATTTTGATAGTACTAGAATGAGAGAGGATGTTATCACATCCATAGAAAGACTTGTATCGTAAAAGAAATTCTAGATTGGTAAACATTTTGGTGTAGGTCATTTCTTATAAGTTGTATTTTTCTTAAAATTGTTAAGTACATTGGATTATGCACAACACATACCCCCAATGATGATATTAACATGTATACATAGGATTTAGAAGAGTAGTATTAATGTAGAATGAAATAACAACATAGGGATATGACATTATAGTATGATAACAACTAAAATCATTCTCACAAGAACTAAAATGCATCTAGTTAGAAAGGTATCATGGGAAGCCCACTACTAGTAGTGTGGGAGTGTAGTGAACCCATTACTACATGGAAAAATTTTATTAAAGAAATGCATGACAAGTTATACCCATTGAGAATAACAATACATGAGATGATATAAATTGTTCAATTAGTTAATGAAATGATAAGTATTAGAGTAGACTATATCAATATATCAACATATTTTTTATTTTTAACAAACAAAGCCTCAAGATATCCCACTTCCCTCTAGAACTCCAACACATGCTAGCTAGGAAATACAAATGTTGGGATTCCATGGAATTAACAACTATAGAAAATTTTCCTTAATTAAAACTAATATAATTGCATACAATCACAATTATCTATTAATTCATGGTTTTAGCTTTTACAACTCAAATTTAGCATAAAATTTTATGGAAGTTAAATTGTCTATTAATTGGATGGAAATCTTCTTTGAATTCCCCTATCTACTTGAATATTCAAATTAGAACAACAGTAATCACCATAATCATTCGCTTTCACGTAAAGGTAAGTGATTAATTGCATGGCATGAAGGGTTCACATATTTGTTCATGCACTAATCCCTCCCAACGGTAATTAAACATAATTATATAATAATTAGGGACATAATAAAGTTTTATAATACATTAGGTTAGCTCCCTTACTAAGGTCATTCTTTAGCTAACTAAGCCCTCTTGTCTTTCCCCTCTTATGTAGTCATATCCCACCTTCCTTCTAACCTCCTCTTTTCTTTTCCATAGAAAAAAAGCTTCTTATATTCATAGAATATATATGTTACAAACTTACAAAACTTCCTTAAGAGGCTTTCATCCAAACAATTACAAAAAATTCCTATAACTGCAACCGCCTATTTTTTCTATTAGTTGGCAAAGAATTCAGTACTTTATGGGTTTTCCTTGCACCTTTTCTAACCTTTCCTTTGAAGAGTTACAACTGAAATTCCATTTATTTTGTTTAAGTGCCTTAAAATTACTTGTAGTACCCTAAGGATCATCTTTGTAGTTGTACAGATTCTTTCAAGAGTTCATTTACTTTTACATTTAGTTCTCTCGAGACATGGTGAAAATAAATCCATTCAAAGGATTGGAAGGAAAGTCTTATGTCTTGTGTAATATTGGCCAGGTTTATATTCTGAATAGAGAGTTTTACTTTTTCCCAGTTGATCACCAATTTAGATTGCCCCATGACTTGAAGCTTCCTCATGTCCTTTTGTTTTTCTTTCTCTAGGAGGGTCCACAAAGCTATGACTTCACCTTTATTGTTGGAACCCCCTCCTGGTGTGTACCTGATATTAATGTAATGATTCTTGTTTAAGAATAAAACCACACTAACTCCAATTGAGGGAGGGTGTCCTTGGCTAGATCCATCAAAATATCCCCACAAGATGGAGTAATCCAGAACAGGGAAGGAGGGAACCCGTTGTTTCAGATTTTTTTGATCCTCTTTGGTTTTTTTTTCCTTTTCCATTGTTAGGGATGTAATTACTTCTTGAGTCATCCATTTATCTTTGAAAAGTGTCACATTTCAATCCCACCATAAATTTTCTACCATGATGCATGGTAGTCCTGCATACAAATTTAGTGATCTTTCTTGAATCCAGAGCTTGTAGAATTCCTCGAGAGATGGATTACTCAAATATGCACCTGCTTTTAGCTTTTATTTTAAATCCAAGGAAACCTAAAATACAAAGGGGCATGACACAAATAAATGAGAATTGGTTTCAGAGTTATGTTTGCAGAGTACAGAAGGTTTTGGATCATGCCAGTTCCTTTTTTCCAGGTTATCCAAGGTCAGCAGTTTATTGGCCAGGGCCAGCCACATTAGGAGTTTACAATGCAAAGGGGCCTTGGATTTCCATAAACTCTTCCACCGCCATTATGGTTGGACATTTTTCCTTTCTTCCTACTAGTATTTGTATCCTAGTTTTGTTGTGAAGGAATTGTCTCTCTGGTTTCGGGACCAACCTAAGGAGTCCTCTTCATCTTGGGAGAGCATGACTATATTTTTGCATAATCATGATAGAAAAGAGTTCCATTCAACTTGAAGGGCTTCTGAGAGACTTAATGAAATCACATATTTCAGCATGCTCGTCCTTGAGGTTGAAGGAACCCAATGCACATGTCATGGAGAGAGTGTATGTTGTTGGTATGTAAGGATCAGATGAGGGGCGAGGAGAGTCTTTAGTTGTTTCCTACTCCCAACCATGGGTATTCTTGTTGGGTATGTGTTATATTATTTTTATTTGTGTGTGTGGGCATGTGAGATTCAACAACTGTGTCTGACGATACCAACTTCCTTTGCCTTGTGTCTCATGTGTGTCAGGCGCTTTCCTAGGGGGTCCCAGGGGGGGGGGGAGATTATTCCCCCCTGGTAATGTGCAGTGTTTGACTCTGAGTGGTACCTCGGAGATGTTGGGGTTCAGGGCAGTGCCCCAAAAAGGTTTTTTGGCGGTTTTTTCTATTTTAGCAGATTTTGATAATTTTAGCGGTTTTCTAAATTAATCCCGGATTAAGGGATTAGGGTTTTAGTAGCTACGGAATACCTAAAATATTGTATATATTTTATTGTGAATGGTGAAATTAATACAATGAATACTTGAAAGGTGTGGCACTAAGGAAGGTTGGTTTTCCCCCGGTATATTGTATATCTTTGTACTGTGTATGAGCCATTGATTAATTTATGTTTTTCCTAATAATCTATATACATTTCTTTACTTTACAGTTTTAAAACTTACATGTGGTATCGGAGCTCATTTTTTGCTTCAGGGGGATGCCTTTTTTGTTGAGGGTTTGGCTCGATCTTGATAGATCAAGTTTATCTTGGGTCTGTGATAAACCTGGGTTCAGTGGGAGTTTTTGCAATGGTTATTTGAGTGTAGAAAGAGGAATGGCTAGCTCTTCTAGAATCAAGATTGAGAAGTTCAATGGTAAAAAATTTGAGCTATGGAAGCTCAAGATGGAGGACCTTCTTATAGACAAAGAATAATGGATCGTTGTGGATCCTGGTACATATCCTACTCGTACGTAGTCTATTGGCACACAGTCTATTGGTACAAAATATTCTAGTACAGAAAATACTAGTACACAACCTACTGGTATGTCGAAGGAAGATTGGGAGAATTTGGATAGAAGAGAAAGGAGTACTATTCGACTCTACCTAGAAGATTCAATGTTGTTGAGTGTCTTAGGAGAATCTACAGCCAAGGAACTATGGGATAAGTTAGGGAATTTGTATCAATAAAATTCCCTGGTAAATAAGTTGTTTCTTTGAAAGAAGTTGTATCATCTTAGGATGGAATATGGAGATTCTATGACAGAACATCTAAATGCCTTCAATACTATGGTAAGTCAACTTGTCTCTGTTAATATTACGATTGCAGAAGAAGATAATTTTATTACTATTTTATGTTATTTTCCAGACTTTTGGGATAATCTAGTTGTAGCAATTGGTAGTACCACTCAACCTACATTGAAGTATGAGGATTTAGTTGCATCCTAGTTATCTGAAGAGATGAGGCAGAAACACATCGATGGTCAGAACATAGATTCTTTATTTGTAAGAGGTCGTACCCAAGACAAGAATCCTGGTAATTCTTCGAGGGGGAGATCTAAATCTAAAGGTAGATCTAAATCTCTAGGAAAATCTTTGAGGAAATGTTGGAAGTGTGGTAAAGCCTGGCATTGTAAGAAATATTGCAAGTCTAATAAGGTTTATAAACCAAAGGGATCTGATAATGCCTCTTCCACAGAGGTGAAAACCTCCACTGAAGAAGGAGGTGATGTTTACCTGGCATCTACAGGTACACATGCAGACCGTGATGTATGGTTGATAGACTCAGGTGTGTCATATCATATGACTCCTCACAAGGAGTGGTTCTATGAATATGAAAAATACGATGGTGGTGATGTATTCCTAGGAGATGACTCGATAGACAAAATCATGGGACGTGGAAGGGTTAAGTTGTTGCTAAAATATGGAAGTATTGTAACTCTCCCTGGGGTTCTGCACATTCCAAAAATAGCCAAGATCCTAATATATGTAAGCAAGTTGGATGATGCAGGTGTGGATACTATATTGGGAAAGGGCACTTGCAAAATGGTATGAGGAGCAATGGTGTTGATGAGGAGATTTTGGTGTGGAACTATGTACAAGTTGTTGGGAAGCACTTATACTAATGGGTGTAATATTTATGTTGTCCCTTAGTAGATAAATAAAGAAGACAAGACCAATATTGTCCCTGGAAAGAAGACCATGTTGTGGCATCAAAGACTGTCGCATATTGGATAAAAGGGCCTTCGAACACTACATGGTAAATGTATGGTTGAAGGTATGTCTAATTGCACTCTGGATTTTGATTTCTGTGAACATTGAATATATGGTAAATAGAATCGAGTAAGATTCACATCTGGTGCTACAAGCACAAAGGGGATCTTAGAGTTGATACACAGTTGTGTATTTGGACCTGTGCATGTTCCATCACTAGGTAAATCTATGTATTATAGTTCATTCATAGATTATTTCTCAAGGAACACATGGATTTATTTTCTTAGAAAGAAATCTGAGGTATTTGATAAATTTAAAGAGTTTAAGTCTTTGATAGAATATCAGACAGAGAATAAAATAAAGGTATTGAGGACAAATAATGGTGGATAATTATGTGGAAATGAATTCGAAGAATTATGTAAGAAGTGTAGTATAGCAAGTCAGAATACTACTCCATACACACCTCAGTAGAATGGAGTTGCAGAAAGGATGAACATGACACTAATGGAAAAAGTAAGGAGCATGCTTAGTGGTGTCGAGTTAGGACAAGAATTATGGGTAGAGGCATTGGGTACATCATGTTACCTGGTCAATCCATCACCCTCATCAACACTAGATGATAAACCTCCACACAAGGTATGGACTGGTAAGAAACCCTCTCTTGAACATCTCAGAGTGTTTGGTTGTGATTCTTATGTACATGTTCCAAAGAAAAATAGGAGTAAGTTGGATAATAAAGATGAAAAATGTATATTTATTGGCTATAAAAATGGTGTGAAAGGTTATAATCTTTGGAACCCATAAACTAAGAAGATTGTTTACAGCTAGGATGTTGTTTTTAGAGAGGTGAAAGATGTTCCCAAACAATAATTCCTACCAAGGCAAGAAGAACCTTAGAAAATAGAGTTTGATTTGGATGATGCAAAATATGAATCAACTGAAGAAGATGAAGCAGAAGAAGAAGAGTCGCATACCCTAGTATTAAGGAGATCGATGAGGGAAAGAAGGAAACCATAAAGATATAGTCCACCTAATTTTCATTCTAATTTTGCTTTATCTATTACTGATGATGATCCTGGAAATGTCAAGGAAGCAGTGAATTCAGAGGATAGTAAACTCTGGAAGAAGGCCATGGTTGAAGAAATGGATGCCTTGGATAAGAATGAGGCATGGGATCTAGTTGAGTTTCCAGCTGGAAGAAGATATGTTGGTAGAAAATGGTTTTTTAAGAAGAATTTTAATGCAGAAGGAAAACTAGAGAAATACAAATCTCGATTAGTAGTAAAAGGTTATTCCCGGGTAGAGGGAATTCACTTTGGTGATATGTTTTCTCCTTTTTCCAAGTTAACTTTTATTATATTTATTTTATCTATTGTTGTTTTTTATTATCTTGAAGTGGAACAGATGGATGTGAAGACAACATTCCTTCATGGGAATCTCGAAGAATAAATATACATGAAGAATCCAGAAGGATTTGTAGTGAAGGGAAATAAAGATCTCATCTGAAGAAATCACCTATGATGTGGTACCAAACTTTTGACACATACATCCTTGGATTGGGATTTGTGAGAAGCAGGGATGATCACTTTGCATATTCCAAGCAAGTTGGTAATCACTTCATTTATGTAGTGTGGTATGTTGATAACATGTTGTTGATAGGAAATAACATGGATGTTATCAAGGAGGTGAAATCGTAGCTATCCTCCAAATTTGACATGAAGGATATCGGTGCTTCTAACTTCATTATGGGAATGTAGATTAATAGAGATCGTGCAAACATGAAACTCTAGTTGAATCAGATAAAATATGTTGAGATGATATTACATAGGTTTAATATGCATGGAAGTAAATCGGTCAAGATTCTTATTCCTATACGTGTAACGTTATCTCCATATCAGTGTCCCAAGACACGAGAAGAAGAAGAGTACATGTCCCATGTTATGTATGCCAGTGAAGTTGGTAGCTTGATGTATGCAATGGTTTGTACTAGAACATAAATTTCACATGCAATGGGAGTTTTGAGCAGGTATATGTCAAAACTAGGGAAGGAGAATCGGACAAAAGTAAAGAGGGTCTTCAGGTATTTGCATGGCACTACCAGTTATGTATTGTGCTACCAAGGAAGACCAGGATTGGACAAAGTGTTGGACACACATGGGTTTGTTGATGCAGAATGGGCTAGAGATATGGATCGCAGAAGATCTACAAGTGGGTATGTGTTTAACCTATTTGTAGGAGAAACCAATTGGATGAGAAAAAGACAGGTTGTAGTGGAACTCTCAACTACAAAAGTTTAATACATGGCAACCACTCATGCAAGCAAGGAAGCAGTATGGTTACAGATATTGTGTTCAAGTATTGGGTTGGTACAACAAGAATTGATATTAGATTGTGATAGTCAGAGTGCAATATTCCTTGAAAAGAAACATGCTTATCATTCAAAGACAAAGCATATTGATGTTCAGTATCACTTTGTGAGAGATGTGGTTGAAGAAAAGAAGGTGTTGCTGGAAAAGGTTGACACTTTGAAGAATGTTGCAGATTCATTGACAAAGTCTGTGAGAATAGAGAAGTTCTCTTGGTGTAGAGTAACAATGGGAAATGCTTCCCTATATTTTTGATTGTGTAATAATGTGAACCCATGTATGCAAAGAAAACAACAAGTGGGAGAATGTTGGGTATGTGTTATATTCTTTGCATGTGTGTGTGTGTGGGTGCGTCAGATTCGAAAATTGTGTCTGATGATCCCAAATTCATTTATCCTTTGTGTCATGTGTGCTAGGCACTTTCCTGGGGGGGGTCCCAAGGGGGAATAATTTTTCCCCCCTGGTTACACACAATGCTCGGGGTAGACCCTGAAATTTATTTTGGGCATTTTTTTCTATTTTAGCGTATTTTGCTAATTTAGCGGTTTTCTAAATTAATCCAGGATTAAGGGTTTAGGGTTTTGGAAGATACAAAATACCTAAAATATTTTATATATTATATTGTGAATGGTGAAATTAATACAATGAATATTTGAAAGGTGTGGCACCAAGGAAGGTTGGTTTTCCCTCGGTTAAGGGTTTACAGCGTAAATCTTTGTGTATTGTGTGTATGAGCCATTGATTAATTTATGTTTTTATTAAGAATATTTATGCATTGATTTACTTCATAGTTTTAAAAATTACACTTCTCACACCCTGTTCTCTTTTCCATCTCCAATTTTCCAAACCACCCATTCTCCTACCAAGGGGGCTTCTATCCTCCTCTTATATAGCTAGTGATGTACTTTCTACTAGATTTGAAGGTTAAATTACGAATTACATTTACTATATTCTAGTCATTCATCATGTATATTCACAACACTGAACCAAGGATCAAAACTAGGGTACAATATTCCCCCCCTAGATTTTGCACTATCCTCGGTGCACATCACCATTATATACAATTCCAACAAATTTTTTACATCAAATTTTTCAAATTAAATGAAGATATGCCTCATGTATTTCCTCCTCCAACTCCCACATTGCTTCTTCGTGGATGTAGTGGGTCCATTAGAACTTTACCTGACCTATGATTTTATTCCTAATTACAGTGGAATTCTTATCCAATATGCACATTGGTTATACTTGGGACTCCCCTTCTAGTTCCACTTGAATGAAATACCAATCAATGGCATGGTTAGGATCATGCACATACTTTTTCAATAATGACACATGAAATACATTATTCTCTTTTATGGAAACAGACAATGCAAGCATGTCAATTATGCAGCAGGTCATATCCTATCCAACATCTCAAAAGGACCATAATATATGATTTCAATTTTACTACATCTCCCCAACTTCAATAAACTTTTCTTTCATTTTAATTTCAAAAGCACATGCTCCCCGATTTAAATTCCCTTTTTATTCTAACTTTATCTGCATGATTATTTTACCTGCCCTATGGTTCCTTTAATTTCTACTTGATTTTGACCATTTTCTCTTACATTTATTTGAGAAATTCCAACCCAAGTACCACTCAGTCTATTGAATTCTCACAACTAACTATAGTATTACCCTTTCTACCATACAAAGCCTCAAATGGACTCATCTTCAGTGAAGCATTATATAAATCATTCTAGGAAGATTATACTAAATGAAAATAATCCTCCCACTTTGATGGCTTATCCATCAAATACATTCTTAACATGTCTTTAATTACTTGATTGACTATCTCTTTTTGCAAATTTTTTTGTGGATGATGGGTTGTACCAAAGTTTATATTTGTACCAAATCCATTGAATAATAATTTCCAAAATTTTTAGGTAAACTTTCGATCTCTGTCCAAAATTATTTCTTTAGGTATTCCATGCAACCTAGTAATCTCCTTCAAGTAAATCTATGTTGTATTAGTTTCCTTGTGAGCTAGCTTATCTAGAATAAAGTGAGCAACCTTGGTTAATTTTTCCACCACTACCATTATTGAATCATGTTGTCTTGTTGTCTTGGGAAACTTGGTGATAAAATCAATAGTCACCACTTTCCATTTCCACTCTCAAATTGGTAATGGTTGTAGTTGTTGAAATCCCCTTACTCCAACTTGTAGGTATCTTGTTATCTAGTGATTTCCTTGCTACAAATTAGATTAGCATCTCACAAAAAAAATATACTCTCCTAGAATATTTAACTCAAATAAAGATAGCAGAAGCGATACTGGAAACCAAAAATATCAAACACAATACACAAATATATTCTTCCCATCAACTAAGCTTATCATTCAAATAACTTCAAATATTACAAGGGCTCCCTTACCGGGAAAATGTCCCAAATAGAAAAGAGACAAAGTACATCAAAAACCTGACTTGATTGATCTGTTACAAAACCTATTTTACGATTATGTACAACAACAACATCACTGTTACACTGATATCTGCAGTGTCCTATGCCATCTTCATGATTGTAGATTTGAAACTTGCACTATCTACATGAATGCAAAATAAAACCTCCATTGTCTTCAACATATGATCCTTTTGTTATATGGGTGTTCTCTCTCTCCCTTTGGCCTAGATATCTAGATGGAATCCCTTCTCCACCTATCCAAGATATCCTTTAATCGCAATCCTTCGTTATCCAACTCTCTCTATCTCAAATCAATCTCTCTTGATCAATATGACAAAGTAAAGTAAAGTGTCTTCCTCATTCACCCTAGCCTTGATTTTATAAGATTGAGTTATAACTTAACCCTAATATCCAAAGTGATTGACGAATGAGATTAATTCTCACCTCACTTGAGGTCAATGACTATTATTTAATTCACTAATGCTAATTAAAGAATTTCCTTAAATAAAACTCAACTTACTAATTAAAATCACTTTACTTTAATAATTCCTTTAATTAAAGTAAAATCAAGGATAGAAGGCTTTGGACAATTTCCACATGTCTAGAAACGTAGACCTATACGGAAATAATTGTTTGATGCTACCATGCTTCAACACTCCCTCTTAGCGAGGAATGTATTATGTGCCACTCCAAGATTGTCTCTGAAGAACAAAAAATTCCCTTTCACCAAGGGTTTTGTATGAATATATATATCCTCCTCATCTGTGGAAATATATTGAAGCTTCACTTCTCCCTTATGGAAACTATCTCGAATGAAGGGCTACCTAATCTCAATATGTTTGGACATGTCATGGAATACTAGATTCTCTGAGAATTTGATACAACTCTTGATTATCGTAGTATATCATCATAAGCTCCAACTCTTGATCAAATAATCATGTAAGAAATTTGTTGCTATCCAATATTCAAATCTAGCCATACTCGTTTCTATATACTTTGCCTCTTTTGAATTGACTGCTACAGTAGTATGTTTCCTACTGAACCAAGTCATAGTTGATGATCCCAAGCTAAAGAAACACCTCAAGATGCTCTTTCTTTATACTACACTCCCTACCCAATCTAATTATGAGTATCCCTGCAAGTCCACTCCATCTCCTCTAAGATATCTCAATCCATAATCCATTGTACCTCTCAAGTACCTGAGCACATGCTTTGTTGTTATCCAATGCACCTGCCTAGGCTCCACCGTGAACCAAATCAAGGTGTTAAAAACAAAACATATATTTGACCTGGTATTGACCAAAAACATCAAAGACCCTATCATCATCTTGTATATCCTAGGATCCATTATCTCTAAATCTAAAGTGATCACCTTCTTCATATTGGTAACCAGGTGTATTCATCGATCTATAGTCCTCCATCCCAAATCTCCTCAAGATATCAATTGCATAATTCCCTTATCCAAGGAATATCTCCCCCAATACCTACCATACCTCTAATCCTAAGAAATAATGCATCAGGCCAATGTCCTTCATCTCTAACTCACTAGCTAAATTTTCTTTGCACCCTGCAATAAGCTCCTTTGAATGTGTGAGAAATAAATCATCAATGTACAGAACCAAGATGAGCGAATCTATCCCAACAAGTATGAATTACAAGTTAGGATATGCCTCACTCTTGGTAAATATCATACTCTGCAAGTATCCATCAATCCTAGAATATTAAGCTCAAGGTACATGTTTGAGTCTGTATAAGCATTTATTAATCCTACACACATGAGACTCCTTCCCACTTACCTCAAATCCCTAAGGTTTCTCTATGTATACTTCCTCATCAATGATTCCATTGAGGAAATTTGCTTTCACATCCATATGATGTATCCTCCACCTCATAATTGACACAATAGAAATAACAACTCGAATAGAAGCATACCTAGCAATTGGAGAAAACGTCTCCTCGTAGTCCACTCCCTCTTTCTAGGGGAACCCTCTCTCTACAAAACTTGTCTTGAACTTCTCAATTCTACCATATGTAGCATTCTTGATCTTGTAGAGCCACCTGGAACTCACAACTGAAATTCCTTTCGGTATCAACACCATGTCCCAAACATCATTCTTCATAATAGAGGTGTACTCCTCTACCATGGCATCCCACCATACCTATTGATCTACTACTTCCTCAAAACTCTAAGTCTTAACATCAATGACGCTACTCATAAGCTCCATATAGTTTGAAAACTTCCTCGAAGGATTGCACTCTCTAACAACACTCCTAGGAGCCTCACCAACATCCTTCAATTTTTTTAATAGCCACCTAGGTCTCCTAATAGGACTGGAAGGGGATAAATCCTCCTCCCCACCTAAATTCTTGTAACATCCCCACTATAATCCCTAGTTTAATTAATGCTTATGTGGATATAATATGTATCTACGACTAAGTGATGTAATATGTGAATTGTATCTCTATGTTTTAAATAATAAAAAATTGATGTCAGCTGTTAAGGGGACATCGACAAGAGATGGGGGATGAATTAATATACAAGAGGGTGAGTGTCTAGGATAATGGCCAAGAGGGGTCCAAGGGGAAAATACCCATGTATATTAATTTAACCCATTTTCCTGAACTTGCTTATTGTATGCGAACCTTCCCATTTCTAATTGAGTGTTCCCAAATCTAATCCTTGAATACATGTAAGAGGGTGGGTGTGAGTGGTAACATTCTAGAGTTATTGGTCACATGGGGGTTGAGTACAATCATCTTGGGGAAGAGAGTGAGTCAAGAAAGGTAAGCCAGAGGGAGGAAATTGGTATGGTTGGGAGAAATTTTTTAGATTATTGAGTTTTTGTGCATGGGAAACAAGTGAGAGAAAGAAATAGAGTTGGATGTTGATGCAGTCATGGAGGGAGAATTTTGGAGCAATATGGAGCATAATTGGAGCGAATTGGAGCGGGAAAACTGAAGAGCCTGGTTGTTAGGCCTGAAGAGTGAAATCTAGGGTGAGTTGCACTATAACAAGTAGTTGTTGTTGGTTTGCTAGTAGTTTTCCATAGCAGCAAGTTCCCTTGAGTTCCCAACTAAGATATTCCTAGCTACATGTGCTAGAGAGACCCCGATAAACGAATGGAACATTCCTTGGGTTAACCCTGATAAACAGATGACACAT
The DNA here is from genome assembly GCA_009831015.1 of Picea engelmannii. Classification (NCBI taxonomy): domain Eukaryota; kingdom Viridiplantae; phylum Streptophyta; class Pinopsida; order Pinales; family Pinaceae; genus Picea; species Picea engelmannii. The sequence goes on along the minus strand of ML779575.1, from coordinate 1,335,819 downwards.
CCCTTAGGTTATCCCTGATAAATGAATGGTGCATTCCTTTGGTTGGGAAGGTCAGGAGCTAGAGAGTTCGTAGAAAAATAGGGATAGTTGTAGGAGAATACCAGTTGGGTTATGACAAATTATGAAGTAGATGAGAGTTCCTAGAGTTCCCACCTGAGTGATTCCTATCCATCCAAATTCACTAGGGGCCATGATAAACAAATGGCGCATCCCGAGGGACTGTGGGTAGTGAAGGGGGTGCATTCCTTGGGTAAATCAGGTTGTGGGGAAAAGAGAAATTTGGAGGTTTGGAACTGTTGTGATATTTATGAGTTGTGAGTGGATTGTGAGAGAGCACCCTGTTTTGTGCATTACTAGCCCTAGCTTGGGGGTGACTAGCTGTTGAGATTTGGAACAATCAGTCTATGGTTGGGTGGAATGTCCATCCCAAGCAGTTGGTTGCACCATTCTTGTTTTAAGATTCTTGCAGAATTGGAAATACATAAAAGAAGACTTTAGCTCCTACCTAAGAACTAGAGACATGGAGGATGCTCACTGGGTTTTCAGCCATGAAAAAGAAATTGGAGGACTTCATACCATCATGGGTAATGCTAAGACTGATTCTAATGGGAGAAGAGACAAGGAGGGGATCATAACTATGAGAAGTCTGCATAGGGAAGTGTAGATCTATAGAGATAATAATGAAAGGCTTATGAAGGCTCAAGAAGAGATACTTTAGAGCTTAAACATGTTGCATAAGAAATTTAACAAGGACTCTGGCACCAGGAAAGAAGCTAGTGCTAGAAAAGTATCGACATCTAGATCCCATAGAAAAAATTCCTATCATGGAAATGATAGGAAGTCAATAAGCATGAGAAGGTGCCATCATTCTCCAAGGAAATCCACTAGAAGAACTCATGCAAGTTCAGGGCCAGGGAGCAGTCGAAGTGTGTCTCATGTTCGAAGGAAAAAAAGAAGGCTTGAAACAAACATATTGCAAGGTGAACTTAGGAAAATCAAGCCACCTACTTTCAATGGTGAACACCAAAAGGGTGAAGAGGTCGTGGCTTGGCTTTTGGAAATGAAGAAATTTTTCTAGCTACATGATTACCCATCTCGGGTAGAAGCTAGAGTTTCCACCTACCACTTGCAAGGAAAAGCAACCATGTGGTGGGATCATCTTAAGAAAGCCAAGAACCTTGATGAGAAAAGAATCCCATGGAGGCAGTTCAAGGGATACTTTCAAGAGAAATATTTATCTGAGCTTTACTATGAAAGAAATATGAGAGAATTCTTTAAACTCAAGTTGGAAACAATGAAAATGGAGGCATAAGAGAAGCGGTTCTTTGAATTGTTGAAATATGTTGACTTCATCAAGGATGAGAAAGTTAAAATCCAAAGGTTTATAAGTGGTTTACCCTCTTTCTACAGTGATAAGATTCAATACAATAATCCCAAGACTTTGAAGGAAATCATATGGAGAGAAAGACATTTGTATGAGAAGAACAAAAGAAGACTCGTTTCCCAAAAATCTTGGAATGACAAGATGAAGGATAAGAAGCATCAAAGGAAGAAGGGTTTTAAGTCACCCTTTTTCCAGTATAATTCCCAAGAAAATCAGCAAGGTCAAGTCACCCAAAATGAGCACAAGACTGCAAATTCATTTGGAAAAAGGCCAAGGAAGCAGCCTATGCAATGTTGGGGATGTGATGGAAATAATCTATATAGGGATTTCCCTCACAGAGGAAAAAGAATGAGGACTGTCCAAAACATTCAAGAGGATGAAACCGTGAAATACATGGGAGGAAGCATGTCAAGGATTTATGCATCTTTGGACAACAAGTAGATAGAGTATCAACCCTCCATAATTGAAGTGGGAGGTAAGATCATTAATGAGCCCATAGCAGTTTTGATTGATTCTAGATCTATGCATAGTTACATAAATGCTAACATTGTTGAAATATTTCACTTGGAAAGAAGTAAGCATAAGAAATATTGGTTAGTTCAGTTAGCCATGGGGGATAACAGGAAAATTAGTGAGTTGGTTAAATATTGTCTGATAGACATGAATGGACTCAATACAAAGGTGGATGTAAACATCATAGCATTAGGTTCATATGACTGTCTAATTGGCATGGATTGGTTGGAAAAACATCATGTTGTCCTAGATTGTTACAACAAGACAATCGCATGTCTTGATGAGGAAGGTTAGCAAGGCAAGATTCAAGGCATTCCAAGAGTTTTAGTTGTTAGAGAGATTTAATCTATGCAATTGAAGAAGAGCTTCAGGAAGGGATGTCAAATGTTTGCAACCCATATGGAGGAGGAAGCCAAAGACAAAGTGGAAAGAATTAAAGACCATCCGGTTCTGAGATATTTTGAAGATGTTTTTAGAGGAATTCCAGGACTACCACCAAAAATATACATTTATTTCTCTATTGATTTGATGCCAAGAGCCACCCCAGTATCTAAGACACCCTACATAATGGGCACACCAAAACTAAAAGAGTTGTAGATGCATCTTAAAGAGCTTTTGAAGAAGGGGTATATACACCCAAGTGTATCACCTTGAGGAGCCCCGGTTCTTTTTATGAAGAAGAAGGATGGAACCTTAAGGTTCTGTATTGATTTTAGGTAGCTTAATAAGGTTACCATAAAGAATAAGTATCATTTTCCAGGAATTGATGATTTGTTTGACCAATTGAAAGGTGCAAGAATATTTTCGAAGATTGACTTGATATTAGGCTATCATCAAGTAAGGATAAAGGAAGAAGACATCATCAAGAAAACATTCAAAACAAGATATAGGCATTATGAATTCATGGTAGTTCCATTTGGGCTATCAAATGCCCCAACAAGTTTTATGTGCCTGATGAATGGAATGTTCAGGGAGTACCTAGACAAGTTTTTTATTGTGTTCTTAGATGATATCCTCATCTCCTCTAAGTCATAATAAGAACATGAGAAACATTTAAGAATGGTTTTGCAAGTTTTAAGAGAGAATAAATTGTATTTTAAGCTAAGTAAGTGCATCTTTTACCAAAAAAACATTCACTACTCGGGGCATATAATTTCAGCAGCAGGGATAGAATTTTATCCTAAGAAGATAGAGGCCATTAGAGGATGGCCAGTGTAAAATAATGTGACATAGGTAAGATCATTCATGGATATTGTCAGTTATTACCAAATATTCATAAAAGGGTTCTCAAAGATTGCAATTCTAATCACTTCTTTTCAAAAGAAGGGAGTGAAATTTGAATGGACTTCCATGTGTGAAGAGAATTTTCAATAGTTGAAGGAAATATTGAAAAGTGAACCAATATTGAATATTGCATATCAAAATAAATATTTTTTTGTGTGCACTGATGGATGCAAGGAAGGAATCAATGGAGTTCTCAGTCAAAGGGACCATGTGGTATGGTATGAGTCCATACAATTGAAAGAGCATGAGATGAATTATGCTACACATGACTTGGAGTTAGCAACTATTGTACATGAATTAAAAATGTAGAGGCATGACCTTGTGGGTAAGAAATTTCAGATAAGAACAGACCAATGTGGTCTGAAACATTTGTTTGGACAACCAACACTAAATGCCAGACAAACTAGATGGTTGGAATTTATGAGTGAATATGACTTCAAAATTAAGCATATAAAAGGAAACGAAAATCAAGTAGTTGATGCACTCAGCAGGACAGTTCATGAAGTGAATATTGCAGCCATCAACAGATATAGGATAGATCTGAAATATCAAGTTATTGCAATAGAAAATTCAAATCAACAATATGTGAAAATAAAAGAAACATTACAGCAAGGAAATTTTCAGCAGAAATTTATTTTTTATGAGATGAAAGAAGATGGGATTCTCATGTACAAGGGAAATATGTATCGAATTCCAATGAGATGAAAAATGAAGTTCTAAAGGATATCAGAAGACAAGTGCAGCAATAAGAAGCTAATAATTTTGGTTGGGAATGAAGAAAGAAGTGGTTGATTATATATCCAGATGTCTAGAATGCCAAAAAGTGAAGACATAACATAGACACCTAACAAGTTTTCTACATCCATTTCCCACTCTGGAATGGAAGTGGGAAGTAGTTATAGTTAATTTTATTACTAAGTTGCCCAGAACAATGAAGCAACATGATTCCATCATGGTGGTGGTGGATAAATAAACTAAATAAGCACATTTTATTCTAGTAAAGACTACATACAAGGAAGCAAATATTGCAAATATCTACATGAAAGAAGTCGCTAGGCTACATGGAGTACCTAAGAGAATAGTTTTAGATAGAGGTCCAAATTTTACTTCAATTTTTTGGAAAGATTTGTTCAAAGGATTTTGAAAGAATTTAAATCTTATCACAACGTATCATCCAGAGTCAGATGGGGAAATAGAGAGGACTAATAGGATAATTGAGAACATGCTTAGAATGTATGTGATGGATCAACCATCAAAGTGGGAAGATTATGTTCATTTAGTTGAATTTTCCTACAACAATGGGTATCAGACCTCATTTAAAATGAGTTCATTTGAAGCATTCTATGGAAGAAAATGTAACAAACCCATGAGTTGGGATAATCCATCATACATAACAGTTGTTGGGCTAGACTTGTTAAAGGAAATGGAAGAGCAAATGAAAAAAATAAAGCAGAATTTAAAGGTTTCCCGTGATAGGAAAAAAGTTATACAAACAAGAACATAGTTTTCAGATATTTTAAAGTAGGTGAACGTGTAATTTTAAAAATGAAGGAAAAGAGAAGTTTTCTAAGATTATGAAGTTTCTCGAAGTTGGCAGTGATATATTGTGGGCCTTTTGGAATATTAGAAAAGATGGGACCAGTTGCATACATGATAGCATTGCCTGCATCCATAAGAGTGCATAATGTATTTCATGTATCATTATTAAATAATTATGTACCTTATCCTAACCACATAATTAATTGAAATGTGATCCAGGTGGAGCACGAAGGGGATTTTTGGGTGGAAATAGTACACATCCTAAACCTAAAAGTCAAGGTTCTCAGGAACAAAGCCATAGGGATGGTAAAGGTTAAATGGACCTGCTATGGTCCTGAAGATGCTACATGGGAGCATGAAGAAAACATGTGGGAAAAATACCCACAAATTGTTTACAGTTTTGAAGAAAACATAATGCAAGACTCCATTTTGAGAAGCTAAAATTAATGCAAGACTCCATTTTGAGTAGCTAAAATTATGGAACCACATCTTAGAGTCCTATCCAACTGCAGTGGGAACCTTGATTAAATAATGGCTCATTCCTTGGGTTAGCCCTAATAAAATGATGGTACATCCCTTGGGTTATTATTGATAAACGAATTGTGCATTCCTTGGATCAGTGAGTTGAGAGGAATAGGAGATTGATTGGTTGGAGTTGTTGTTGGAGTTGTTAAATTGCAGAAATTTTATTTCTAGGTATTGTGATGTAAATTTGCATATATGTATATCAGCATAGAGTTCATAGAGGAGAACAGACAATTGTAAGGGAGGGGGAATGTAACATCCCCACTATAATCCCCAGTTTAATTGATGCTTATGTGGATATAATATGTGGCTATGTCCAAGCGATGTAATATGGGAATTGTATCTCTATGTTTTAAAAAATAAAAATGTGATTCCAGCTACTAAGCGAACATGAAAAAGAAATGGGGGATGAATTAATCCACAAGAGGGGGAAGTGTCTAGGATAATGGCCAAGAGTGGTCAAGGGGGGGATTACCCATGTATATTAATTTAACCCATTTTCCTGAACTTGCTTATTGTATATGAACCTTCCCATTTCTAATTAAGTGTTCCCAAAGCCAATCATTAAATACATGTAAGAGGGTGGGTGTGAGCGGTCATATCCTAGAGTTATTGGGAACATGGGGGTTGAGTATAACTATCTTGGGGAAGAGTGTAGGTCAATAAAGGAAAGCCACGAGAGAGGAAACTCATATGGGTTGGGACAATAGTTTTTACACAATAAGTTTTGGTCAGTCGAGTTTTGTGTGCATGGGAAGAAAAGGAGAGAGCAAGAAAGAGAGCTTGGAGCTGGTGCAACCATGGAGGGAGAAATTTGGAGAATAAATGGAGCATAACCAGAGCGAATTGAAGCTGGAGAACTAAAGATTTAGGTTTTCAGGCTTGAAGAGTGAACTCATGTGTGAGTTGCACTAAAACAACAAGTGTTTGTTGTTGGTTTGTTGATAGTTTTCCTAGCAACAAGTTCCCTTGAGTTACCAACTGAGAGATTCATATCTACTTGTGCCAGAGAGGCCTTGATAAACGAATGGTGCATTCCTTGGTTTAAACCTAATAAATGGATGACACATCCCTTGGGCTATCCTTGATAAAAAAAATGGTGCATTCCTTGGGTTGGGTAGGTCAGGAGGAAGAGAGATGGTAGAAAAATCGAGATAGTTGTAGGATAATATCAGTTGGGTTATGAGAAATTATGAAGCAACTGAGAGTTCCTAGAGTTCCCAACTGAGTGATTCCTAACCAACCAAATGCACTAGGGGCCCTGATAAATGAATGGTACAGCCCGAGGGACTATGAGTAGTGAAGGGGATACATTCCTTGGGTAGTGTAGGTTGTGGGGAAAAGAGAAAGCTGGAGATTTGGAACTTCTATGAGATTTATGAGTTGTGAGTAGACTATGAGAGGCCACCCTCTTTTGTGGATTATTAGCCTCAGCTCAGGGGTGACTGTTTTTTTACATTTGGAATAGTCAATGTATGGTTGGGTGGAACATTCATCCCAAGCAACTGGTTACACCATTCTTGTTTTAAGATAAGTGTTTAATATTGTTGTTGAGTTATTTACATGTGTTATTGTTGTGCATGAACTTTGTGTGAATGAGAATGACTTATATGTTGTTGTAATGAGCGGTTTAGTTGTATTTCATGTTGATTATTAGCATGCTTTATGTGCATATGTTTCATGGTTATAGACAGTAGCTAAATGTGTTCTAGTTTGTAGTTGTAAGCTACAATAAATAGGTTGACTGTAAAAGAATTAATTAGTTAGCATAAATCTCTCTTTTATGTTTATTTCGCACGTAATGTTGCTTAGTTGGAGGTTAGGTACGTTACATTATGGTATTGGAGCTAATAGTAAAGAGATTTTGGTGTGACATGGCCCAGCTTGTGTGTTGGACAAGTCTGAACTGTTGACAGCTTCTCATCCTTCGGAGCCTACTGCTCATTGTCCTATGTCACTGTTGATGACTCTTGAGATCCATTAGATACCAAGTTCTCCTCGAACTTAACATATATTGTCACAACTTTCTTCCTATATGTTGGTAAGAATATCATGTAATCCTTTGAGGTCTCATTGTACCCCAAAAATATGTCCTTCTATCCTTAAGGATCTATCTTCGTCCTCTTCTCCACAGGAACATGGATCTAGAATGGACAACCACACATTATCAAATGACAAATCTATGGCTTCACTCCAAAGAAAACCTCCTCCAGAGTCTTGTCTCAAAATATATTGTGAGGACTCTTGTTCTTCACATATACCATCATGTTACACACCTCTGCCCAAAGAACCATAAGAAACTCTTGTTCATGTATCATAGCTTCCTTGGAAGAACCAATGATGGACCAATTATTTCTCTCTGCAACCCCATTTTGTTGAGGGTTGTATGATACTATCATCTCCCTCTTGATCCCTGCCTCCTTTCAGAAATCCTTGAATTCATTGGAGGTGTACTCTCCCAAATTATCCGACCTCAAGACCTTGATCTTCTTCCCTTTCTAGTTCTCCACCTGTGCTTTAAACTCCTGAAACTGATTGAAGACCTCCTTCTTGGTCTTCATAAATAAGATCTAGGTTTTCCAGGAAAGGTCATCAATAAACATCACATAGTATGGCGATCCCTATACCGATGCTACTAACATCGGTCCACTCACATCTAAATGTATAAGATCCAATATCCCATTGGACCTACTCTCACTACTAGGAAAAGCATCCTTGGAATTATTTCCAAGTGCACACCCTTTGCACACTCCCTACTACTCAATATTGAATTCGAAAAGACATATAATGATCCCCCTTAGAATCGGCATTGTCATGTAGTGTAGGTGTCCCAACCTCATGTTCCATATCTCACATAGGTTGTCACTATCGTGTACCAAATCCTAAATAGGATTTCCCTGCAACATATTCCCTGCAACATATATAAAGTTCCCTCTCTAACCCCAAAAAACACAATGTTGTTCAAGATAGATTTCTTTGGACGTATGACTACTTCCCCTTTCTAAAAAGTAATGGAATAACCCCTATCCTCCATGGATGAGATTGAGAAAAAATTCTTCTTCAAAACTAGTATGTAAAGCACATCCTAGGCTTCCAACGAACCTACTAAATCGAGATGGAATGTAATTGTTTCCTCTCCCTTTACTGCATACTTAACATCATCACCAAGTTTCACATGAACATCTAATTCCCTCTTCATAATACTACTGAATATGTCCCTCGCTTCTTTCATATGACAAGATGCACCAATGTCCAAGAACCAAGAACTCCTTGTAGTTTTGTTGGTATAAAGGCAAGAAACCAATGAGTAATCCTTTTCAAACTTCATTGAAAACTCATAAATATAAACATTCAGATGCATAATGTCCATCATTATGACATGAGAAGCACTTGATTTTATTCAAGTCCTTTTTCTTCCCTGACTCTGATGATCCTCCATCATTTTTACCCTTCTTGATGGAACTATTTTCTTTGTCCTTCTTTTTCTTACTGATAAGATCCAAGTTCTCCTCACTACTTACTTTCTTGTTTCCCTTATACTCCTCCTAAGTTTCTTTCTAGATGTAATCATCCCAAAGCCTCTACCAATTTGGGATATTTCCTGAGCACAGACTCCCTTGACAAATGGTTCCCATGAATTGGGAAGACAATTCAATTCCACATTCACAAGATTTGTGTCCTCTATTTTCTCCCCTATGGCTGCAAGTTGATCATGCACCTGTGTGATCCTCATGAGATATATGGTAATATTTCCAGATCTAGACATCTCCGTCGATCTTGGTCTATTCCTTAATACCATCTTCCTACTCATGTTAGTTCTCTGGAATAAACCTACCAAGGCATCAAACATCTCTTTGGATGTATTCTTCTTGGATAAGTGAGGAATTATATTATCCTTCATTGAATCTAAGAGTAGCCTCTCGGCTTTGATCTCCTTATTCTGGTGAGCTACCAAGTTTTCAAGATCTATCGGTGGAGTAACTACTTTGTCAACTAACTCACAAAGGTCATACTCGTTTAATTCCAAATTCACTCTCGATTTTCAAGATAGGAAGTTGAATGCTCCATCCATTTTTTCTTCAACTCTCAACAGTGTTGTCACCATCCCTTATACTTGATAAACTTCCCTGGAAATAACTTGTTGTTGAAACTGACCATCTACTAACATATATGCCTTCGACATGCCTGTTATGTTGATACTCATGTTTTTATGCACTATCGATGTGAATATTACGTTGAAACTCGTGTTGTTCTATGTGACCTATACTATAATACCCGTGATGTCCTCTATGAATGTATCCAACTACAGTATGACTATTTCCCTGAAATGTGTCCTTAGATGTATTCCCACCAGTTATGGATTTGTTAAGATCTCCTTCAGATCTGATAGATCTACTATCAATTGCTATGGATCTTAGATCTGGATTCCCTTTAGAGAAACTTCTTTGATACCATGTTGAAATCCCCTTACTCCAACACCTAGGTATCTTGTTATCTAGTGATTTCCTTATTGCAAATCAGATTAGCAGCTCACAAAAGAAACATACACTGCTGAAATATTCAACTCAAATAAATATAGCAGAAGAAATACAGGAAACCAAAAATATCAAACGCAATACACAAATATATTATTCCCATCAACTAATCTTATCATTCAAATAACTTCAAAGCTTACAAGGGCTCCCTTACTGGGAAAGTGGCCCAAATAGAAAAGAGACAAAGTACATCGAAAACCTAACTGGCTTGATCTACTACAAAACCTATTGTACGATCATGTATAGAAACAGTGTGACTGTTACACTGATATTTGTAGTGTTATGTGCTATTTGTGTGATTGTAGAGATGAAACTTGTGCTATCTACATGACTATACCGTAAAACCTGCACTATCCACAACAAATGATCCTTTTGTTGCATGGTTGTTCTCTCTCTCTCCCTTTTGCCTAGATCTCTAGATGGAATTCCTTATCCACCTATCCAAGATCTCCTTGAATCACATTCCCTCATGATCCAAATCTTTATGTCTCAAATCAATCTCTCTCTATCAATATGACAAAGTAAGGTAAAGTGTCTTCATCCTTCACCCTAGCCTTGCTTTTATAAGATTGAGGTATAACTTAACCATTATCTCCAAAATGATTGATGGTTGAGATTACTTTTCGCCTCACTTGAGATCAATGACTATTATTTAATTCACTAATGCTAATTAAATAATTTCCTTAAATAAAACTCAACTTACTAATTAAAAGAACTTTACTTTAATAATTCATTTAATTAAAGTAAAATCAAGGATAGAAGGATTTTGATGATTTCCACACATCTAGACACATAGACCTGTGTGAAAATACATGTCTAATGCTACCATGAATCAACAATAGAAAACATGTTAGATATTTGTGTTTGACCTTTAATATTTGATATTAGATGCACCTGGATATATAACCAACCACATATTTCTTCAATACTGACCAAAAATATTGACTTCTTATTGCTAAAATTGTCTTTTGATAACCAAGATGTCCAACATGTGGAATATGATAACCAAGATGTTAAATGGATGTAAATAAGATGCAATTAGTATACTAAAGGGATGAAACTTGGATGTTGACTAGACCTATAAGGATGTTATGAGAATGATACTAGGATACCAGGAGGATATTATAAGGATGGTGAGGAAAATACAACAATGCTAAAAGAACACTAACCAAGGAGGATGCTAAAAGGACATGAGGGAAAAAGAAACATGAAAAGGAGGCATGATTATAAATACATAGGACAATGTTGAGACAAAAATTGACACAAAAATGATGCCTTCCTATCACATTCTATTTTGCATCTCAAATTTACAATAAAATAACAAAAAAGATAGCAAAGGGGGAGGATGCAAATTAGGATACAAAATGGTCCTACATTGTAGTAGTTTTTAATCCCCATGTACCATATTATTGTTTGGTGTTATTGGATGATATGGAATGAGTAGTTGTGACCTCATTGTCTTCTATGATTCTATATTTTCTATGCTATAATATTAAGTTTAATAAGGTTAATATATGTCACATGCTATTAAGGATGCATTTTCTCTTAGTTGTGCGAGAGATATATAAATGATGTTATGGTTGGAATCCTCAAAAATTCATTATATCATAGGTTTAACTAAGTTCCATTGTTCATTAAACCATGATATATTTGTAGCTTTGATTATATCTAGTTCTCAACTTGCCTTTGTACTAGATCCAATTACTATAGCAAGATTGTGTGTAGAGATATTCCCCTATTGTTAATATTCATCTTCTCAACATCGACATCAAGATTTATATGCCTCACCATTAGGGACTAATCTAAAATGGGATAGCTTATTGGATTTATTTATCATCACCCAGAACTCTATTATATATTTGTTTGACTCCATGGCCAAAATAGCTAGCACCAGTCCAATATATCCATCCTTTATTCATTAGTATTATTTACATCTCTCTACTCTTTAATCTATCGTATCCCTTTTGAACTTAACTTGTAGATTAAAAGAAACATTTAGGGAATCCCCCATACAATTTGAAATGCATGAGTTTTGAAGTGAAAGAGGTGAATGTCAAGGTGATAATGGGCATTGTCTCTAGTGTTTCACCAAGCTTTCTATTATTGGTGTTGTATAATTTACAAATTTTGGGTAGTGTAGGTTTGGGGGCTAACACTTCCCTTCTAACCAAACATCACACTTTTCTCCTCAGCCCACCATTGTCTACAAATCTAGTGATTATGTGGCATCATTTTACTATTGATGTCATACCTTACATGAGAGTGTTAGAGATTCACTCCACACAATTTGATCTCTATTGATAGAATAACATGTGCATCTCCAAATGGTTTCAAGTCCTTTATCCAAAGGAAGTGCACATTATTGTCAAGTGTCCTACCAATTAAATGATGGACACTTGGAACCTCTGATAATAACCCCTTGATGGTCTTCTTATTCCTTTGAAATTTCTATCCTTGAGGTCTTTTGGTTGATAGTGTTGGCGTCATAAGTCACTCCTAGATTGCAACAGGAGTAAGCCTGAGGCCCATCAGTTTATGTCACTATTTGTTGATAGAGGGTGATGAATGGAAGTAAACTCAAAACAATATCATTCTAACTCAGAAACTAGGCCAGGCATGCACAAGAAAATGAGGTCTTGGTTCAAATTTAGACAGTAAGTTGTAATAAGGGTGAGTAGGAGGAAGACTTCTGTAAGGAAATGCGAAGGGTTGTTGTAGGCATCGAGCTTCCAACAGCCTGTCGAAGAAAAATTTGAACACAAGAACTTCTTATATTCAAAAGCAGAAATACTAAAAGAACATAACAGCGTTATAATAAATCCTTTATCATAACACAGTCACGACGATTCATGTGAATCAATCAATCATGAACCCTTTCAATATGAGATCGAAACAAGATAAAAAAGAGAGTTGCCTTACATTAAACAAGGAAATTCCATATACAGATACATAGCCAGGAAAACTAGTGCTTCATTAAAACATTACAGTCGGGAGCTCTGCTCTACCATCCATCCTTACAAAATATCAAAACCGAGTCTATATACTCAAAGAAATTCACCTCCTTGGCCCCAGGAGGGTAACTGAGCTACCTCATTTAAGGCTTTACGTGCGCATGATCTTCCTTCGGACTGTACATGCAGCTTCTTGTCTGACACTGCTTCAAATGACATGGCTTCTACAGGGAAACTATCCATCGAAGTACCATGAGCTGAGTGCTTCTAACCCTTCCCACGCCTTCCATTTATGGGTTGAGTTGAGGTCTCAACCACCTGCTCAATATTCATTAACTACTTCTTCCATGGAGGGTGGCCAAGACTAAATACATAGAGAGTGACCACGTGTCGGCTTTCCAAAGCTTGGAGGCTAGCCTTCATTCCTTCAGGTTTCATTCTCAATGTAACCATAGGACCATGCACTTGTCTTCAAGGATGCTTCGGCATTTTCCTTTCGAGGATTTCCTCATCCTGTGTCTAGGATCCATGATACCCTGTGTTGCAAAATTTCCCTATCCAAACCAATGACTTGATCTTCCCTTAAGATTGACGGCCAGGATTTCTTCCTTATCCAGCTCTTAGTTGTCTGTGGTCTGAACAGGTGCCTATATTTTCCCTTTGGCCCTACTTTCTATATGATAGTGGGTTGTGACCTTGCGCTAAAACCAAAGGTACTCCACGGATTTCAGGGTTTCGAAATGCAGTGGGGAAGCGGCACCTTATCTTTCAAAGTCTCGATAGCCGGAATGTCGAAATGGCTCCTGGGGGATTTTGAATTTCGTGTTTCGGGGCTTCGAAATGAAATGGAGAAGCGACCCCTTGTCTTTCAAAGTCCCGGTAGCTGGAATGCCGAAACAACTCCTGGGGGATTTTACATTTCGTGTTTCGGGGTTTTGAAATGCAGTGGAGAAGCGACCCCTTGTCTTTCAAAGTCCCGGTAGTCGAAATGCCAAAATGGCTCTTGAGGGTTTTTACATTTCGTGTTTCAAGGTTTTGAAATGCAGTGGAGAAGTGACCCCTTGTCTTTCAAAGTCCCGGTAGCCGAAATTCCAAAACGACTAATCATTTCGTGACTTTGGCTATAAGAGATGAGCCCATGTGCTAAACCTCGTGCAACTCTGCGACTCAAGCTTACCCAATGACCGTCGATCTGCTCCATCTATGGATCCTCTCCGTTGAAAACAAAATGCCCGCTCACTTGATTTTAAGCCCGAAATGGACTTCTTCTGTGTGCTACGCTTGGATCTCACTACTGTGACCTTTGAATAAAACGCATTTGATGGGTTTTTCAACCCCCTTTCTACACATTTACACCAAGGGCCTGAAATCGGAGAGAAACACCCCCTTGCAATAATTCACTAACATTAGGCTCCATGGGGGATAGAGTCGTCCCTGCGATGCTCTAAGAACTCCTTCTGCAGTTCCAGTTTCCTTCCATTGGGCTATGGAGTCATTTATTAAGATGAAAATAAACAGAAAAACAATATTTACAAAAAACAGAGGAGCCATCTAAGGCTCAAACAAAACATTTCTTCAGTAAATGCCCATTTACTGGGCCGTTAAAAACCTCTTCACTCTCCAAATCCTGCAACCTATACGTGTTATTTAATAATACTTCAAATATTTTGAAGGGCCCGATCTAGAGGGCATCGAACTTGCTGTGTTTGCCCCTATCCTGCCTGGGTGCATCCCACTTAAGCACCAAATCTCCCAGCTCGAATTCCTCTTTCATGACCTTCCTTTCAAAGGCATGCTTGATCTTCTGATGATGACTATGAGCTATGTCCATTACATGCTCCCTGATCTGTTGCACTTCCACCACTTGATGAATTCTTCTAACCATATGGTCTGGCTCTCCTTCATGATCTTGAAATAATTTCGCTACAGGTAAAGCAAGTTGGGTGGGAAACATAGCCTCCATCCCATAAACAAGTTGAAAAGGTGAGGTGCCCAGGGACTTCTTTGTTGTCACTCGATCATCCCATAGAGTGAATTTGAGCTTTGAATCTCAAGCCCTCTTATTTTCTTCCAATAATCTTTTAATGTGTTTGATTAGAATTTTATTGGAAGATTCTGCCAGTCCATTTCCTTGAGGATAATAGGGAGTGGAGTGAATTAGTGAAATATCAAACTGCTCACAGAACTTAACCAGAGGCTTAGACTTGAAATAAGAAGCATTATCAGTGACAATTCTACTAGGACAACTAAATCTGGCTATGATATCCTCCAGGAAGCTGATAATTACCTTGTGTGAAGCACTCCTAGTGGGGGCAGCTTCTATCCACTTGGTGAAATAGTTTGTTGCAGTCAGGATCCATCTGTACTGGCCACTTGAAGGAGGATGAATTTCTCCAATGAAGTCCAACCCCCACTGTTGAAAGGGTTATGAAGCTACCATAGGCTTTAGTGGTAGAGATTTGAGCTATTATTTTCCTGAGAACCTTTGGCATTTGATGCAAGCTCTGAATTCTCTGTAGACATCAGTGAATAAGGTGGGCCAGTAGTACCCAGCCCTGAGAATTTTGTGAGTTGTGGTCTTCCAGAAATGATTCCCTCCACAAAGGCCGCTATGGAAATCAAACATAACTTTCTGGGCCTCCTGTGGATTCAGACACCTCAAAAACACCTCTAGAGGGTCCCTCTAGTACAAGACTTGGTCAATAAGGAAATATCTGACCACCTTGAGCTTTAAATCTCTTGCCTTGATTTTTCCCATTCCATCAGGAGGCTTCAACTCTTGCAGAAAGTACAAAATGTCTCTATACCAGGTGCATTCTACTAGTGATAAGCCACCCTGAGCTCTTTTGCTAGATGACTCAGCTTGTTGATTTCCTGAGCAAGCATTGATCAAGCTAACCCCCAAGTCCTTGCAATTGGATTCAGCCAAAAGCTGTCTAAACCCTGACCTTTAACCAACTTAGTGGGCTTTATCTCCAAGTCAAACTCAAGGATCTTGGCAATCCATTTACCTCTTCTCCCATCTATGTCAGGCTATATAAGGATGTCTTTCACAGAGGCTGAAGGAATGTATGCAGTCACTCTTGAGTGCAAGACATAGACTCTGAAAGATTTGAGAGCTTTCACCAAGGCATAGGCCTACTCTCCATGATCTCATACTTTATTTCTGCATCTCTTAATGCCTTACTGAAGAAGAAAATGGGTTTCTCTCGCCCTTCCTCATTTTTCTGCAATAAGACTACTACTACTGTATCAAAAAAAAAAAAAATTAGGAAATCCTTGGAATAATTAGGACTGATCCGCACATGTGCCTCAGTCAATGCCCTTTTTATTTGGACAAAAGATTCCCTGGGTTCAGCAGTCCATTTTACTTCATTTCCCTTTCTGAGCATGGTTGTGATGTGTTTCACCAACTCAACAAAATTTGAGACGAACCTCCTCAGAAAGTTAATCTTCCCTAAAAAAGCATGAACTTCCTTTCTAGACCTAGGAAGTGACAGGGTCTGAATTGCCTCTACCCTACTGGGATCAATTCTCACTCCCTCTGCTAATACTATATGGCCTAACAGCTTCCCCTCCTTCATAGCAAACAAAGATTTCTTGGGATTTAAGGAAAGGCCAAACCTCTAGCATTTCAAGAAAACTTTCCTCAAGTGAAAGTGGTGCTCCTTATCAGACTTGGAGAAGATTGTGATGTCATCCAGATATATCACCACAAACTGATCTTTCTCCCCGATGAAGGCTATGTCCATGGCTCGTTGAAATGTGGCTCCTGCATTCATTAATCCAAAAGGCATTTTGGCATACATGAATGTGCCCCAAGGAGTGGTGAAGGTTGTTTTTTCTCTGTCCTCAGGCATGACTGATATCTGATTATAGCCAGAAAAACCATCAATCATGGATATCCTAGATGCACCAGTTACCCTCTGCAATATGTGTTCCATGTTGGGCAAGGGATAGTTGTGTTTCTTTGAGCTCCTGTTCAGGTTCTTGAAATCAACATAGAGCCTAATTTCTCCACTTTTCTTCCTCACCGGGACCAAATTGGCTACCCACTCAGAATATCTCAAGGGGACAATGATTTGGGCATCTAACAACTTCTTCACTTCTCTCTCCATGACAGGAAACAACATGGGATTTATCTGTCTTAGCTTCTACCTAAATGTCTTAGCCTCTTCCTTCAGTGGGATATTATGTTCAATGACAGATGTGTCATATGTCTTGAGGTCTTCATAGGTCCACACAAACACATCAACAAATTCCCTTAATAACTCGGTATATTTGGCCCTCTGCTCTTTGGTCAAACTACTTGACAACTTGACAAACTTAGGCTCCTCCTATGTGTCGATGTTGCACTCCATTGTATCACCATCTCCATTTGAAACCCTACCCTTTTCTACCACATCATTTCCATCGAATGGTCTTTCTAAAGGGACTAGTCCCTTCAGAATGTGATTTCTAGGCAGATGAATAATATGGTGATTAGTAATTTTATTTAAAAATACCTCAGGGTGAGGGTGACTTTCGAGATCCGGATCCTTATCAATGTGCAATGCAGAAAATTCATCGACAGACTGAAGAAATTTTTTGATTTCAAGATCATCTTCAAATACCTTCCAATGCTTGATATTGTCTGAAACAGATGGCCTATATCTTATCTCAACATCATATTTGATCTTAGGCGGCAAAGGGATCCTGAACAGACTAGCTGAGACAGCTAAGGAATCGACCAAAGTATTTTCCTCTCTTGGAATAAAAGAAATGTTGAAAGCTGAGAAGAAATTATCAATTAGGTCCTACACCTCATTTTTGTAACTCTTGAGCGGAGGATGCTTAGCCCGATAAGCATTTCTGACTTGCTGGATTATCAACTCAGCATCTTCGAACACTGCTACCCCCTCAATTCCCATTTCTTTTGTAGCCCTTAAACCCAGAACAAGAGCTTCATATTCTGCCACATTATTGGTAGCTTCAGATTCTAGCTTGTATGACAGGGATATGGTTTCCTGACAAGGCAACACAAAAACCACTCCAGCACCAGCGCCTTCGCTAGAAGAAGCTCCGTCGAAGAACATCTTCCAAACAAAGGTGGTTGGAGGAGGTATCTCATGATTAAATATGGGTTGCTTTTTTATTTGAAAAGGGGCTTCAGGAGTATCAGTGAGCTGCAATAAAATAGACCCTAAATCAGTGTCAAGTGCAAAGATAGGATGATTGGAGGGGTCTGCTTCATCACTAACAATGTAGGCCAGTTGAGCTTCTCTGTACAAACTCATGTGTTCCCATCCAAAGTCTGGAATGGTGGCATATGTGAGGTCCATCTGTAATGTTCCTCCAAGTTTTTTAATCCAAGATCTTGATAACAGCATGTCGAACTTGGGGGGAACGTCAGCTACTACAATGTCCATGACCACACTCTTCATTGGTAGTTGAAATAAAGATACCACCAAGTCTTTGATCACTCCAAGGCATTTCACCCTCCTTGAATCAAAAGAGTACAAATTGTGATAAGTATTTGTCACTTCCAGTCCCAATTCTTCCATGACTATTTTGGGCATAAGGTTGTGGGAAGCTCTTGAATCCATGAGGCAATTATGCAACGCCTTATCATGTATTTTCAGGGATGTATAGAAGGGAGGGGATGAATCATCTATGTATTCTACAATGGGACCTAGGATGACTGTTGGCTTTTCATCTTGAATATTTACTGAGTCTGTGGAGGGCTGGGGGGACACAGATTGTAGAAGTTTGGAGAGGGACCTTTTGAAATCTTCATTTTTAACTAGTTCTGAGAGGGGTACGGGAATTCTAATCTTTTGAATTTCATACTCAAAACTAAAGGAGGAAAGAGGCTTAGGAGCTTCCCTTACCTCAGAGACAGGTTCTTTGGCTGTTGGCGAAGTATTCTGAGTTTTCTTTTCTTTAGTAGTGATTGTTGCAGGTTTAGTAGGTTTTTTTGCTATGAGAGGTTGATCATGGCTATCAAAATTCCCATCTTTCTTCTTTGACCTGAGATGATATCTGTTAGGAGTGTTGTTTTCCTTTTCCCCTTTACTCGACTCATTGATTTGAATGTTCATAAGGGATCCTTCATATGCATATTGGGTCAAATGGGGAAAAGGGGAAGTGTCTTCAATACACTGAATTTTGGGGTCGAGCTCATCTATCTCTTCTCCTTCCTCATGAGAAACTAGGCTATTTTGGAGAGGGGTTTGAATCCTTTGATCATCTATGTCTTTTCTCTTTTTTCCCTTGGCAAAGCCTGTGGCACATTGTTGCTAGGCCTCCTAAAGCCTCTGTTATCAGTATTTTGGGGATTTATGTACATGGGCTTCCCTTCTAACTCCCACCTTTCCATTCTAGCCAAAAGTGACTTTAGCACTTTAGTTACCTCGTCTATCTGAAGGGGAAGGGGAGAGGAATTGGATGGGGAGGCTTCAGGTCTCTTCCTGGATATGTCTCTATCAGCCTTATTCCTGAGTCATTCAATAGCCAATATGTTAGATTCTACTTCCAGGGCGGCATCCTGCATGTGAGCCAGAGTAGTTGCTCTCCTTTCCCTCAACAAGAGGCAGAAATCAGGATCTTATTTTGGCAGACGCTTCTGAGGGATTTATCTCAATGGGGATATTATTGTACATTTTATTGAATCTCTTGGAGAAGTCAGAGACAGACTCTCCTTCCTTTCTCTTCAAAGACCCAAACTCTGTCATGTAATACATGAAGTCTTTTTTGTCTCCCCACTGTCTCAAAAAGGCATTATCCAAAGCCTCAATCCCATCAATAGATCCAAGAGGCAAGGCCCTAAACCACTTTCTAGCCTCACCTTCAAGGCTATGGACAAAAATTCTCATCCATATGTCTGCATGCATGATAACATGATCATCTGTAAAACTGTAAAAGTCTTCCAGGTGTTCTTCTGCAGCTATGTCCCCTTCGCCTGTAAACTTGGGCAGTTGCTTAAGGTAGCCATTTGTTGGAAGGGCATTGAGTGGTTGAGGTAACAAAAGGGGAGCATACCTAGTAGCTATTATAGCCTCCATTCTAGTCATGGGGGGATTTTCTCCTGCCATAGGAACATTAGGTGGAGGAGAACTCAGAGGAGAAGGAGCTCGAACAGGGGATACTAGAAATGAGCTTCCAGGTGGAAGGGGAAACAATGGGGGATTCAGAGAGAAGGCTAATGGGCTTGAGTCAACAGATGCTTCTCTTTGTATAGTAGTAGCAACAGTAATAAGAGGAGAGGTGGTAAAGCTAGGAGTGGGGAAATCTTTTGTGCCCCTGGTTTTACGCCGAGGTATAGCTTCAGGGGAGAGGGGAGTGACAAGGATTTCTCCCTCCAATCCTAGACCAGAAGGGGAAAACTCAGCAGGAACACTTCCAAAATTCAGGAAATGGGAAACTTCAGAAAAAGGTTTACTAGGGAGCTGAGAAGAAGGAAATGGAGTTCCTACAGAAGGAGATGGAAAATTACCTAGTTCAGCAGTGGAAGTTTCTCCTTCAGAGGCCTTTCATTTTCTGATAATCACCTCTAGATCAGCTTCAGGTTTAGCTAGAGGCAGTTGTGGATGGGACCGCGTGTGTCTACCTCTGGAAGCCACAACTAAGACAATAGGTTCGCCCCAGTGGAGTCGTCACAATGGAGTCGCCAAGTGCACAGTAGCAATCTTGTAGGGCTCTGATGCCTAATGCACCTTCAGAATCAGAGGCTCAATGTCGTTTGATCCCAGGGAAAATTTTCAACTTCGTCCCCGGCAACGGTGCCAGAAATGTTGGCGTCAGAAGTCACTCCTGGATTGCGGCAGGAGTAAGCTTGAGGCCCATCAGTTTATGTCACTATTTGTTGATAGAGGGTGATGAATGGAAGTAAACTCAGAACAATATTGTTCTAACTCAGAAACTAGGCCAGGCATGCACAAGCAGATGAGGTCTTGGTTCAACTTCAGACAGTAAGTTGTAATAAGGGTGAGTAGGAGGAAGACTTATGTGAGGAAATGCGAAGGGTTGTTGTAGGCATCGAGCTTCCAATAGCCTGTAGAAGAAAAATTTTAACACAAGAACTTCTTATATTCAAAAGAAGAAACACTAAAAGAACATAACAACATTATAATAAATCCTTTATCATAACACAGTCATGACGATTCATGTGAATCAATCAATCATGAACCCTTTCAGTATGAGATCGAAACAAGATAAAAAAGGGAGTTTCCTTACATTAAACAAGGAAATTTCATATACAGATACATAGCCAGGAAAACCAATGCTTCATTAAAACATTACAGTCGGGAGCTCTACTCTACCATCCATCCTTACAAAATATCAAAATCGAGTCTATATACTCAAAGCAATTCACCTCCTTGGCCCCAAGAGGGTAGCTGAACTACCTCATTTAAGGCTTTATGTGCGCATGATCTTCCTTCAAACTGTACATGTAGCTTCTTGTCTGACACTGCTTCAGACGACATGGCTTCTGCAGGGAAACTATTCATCGGAGTACCACGAGCTGACTACTTCTGACCCTTCCCACTCCTTCCATTTATGGGTTGAGTTGAGGTCTCAACCACCTGCTCAATATTCATTAACTGCTTCTTCCATGGAGGGTGACCGAGACTGAATACGTAGAGAGTGACCATGTGTCGTCTTTCCAAAGCTTGGAGGCCAGCCTTCATTCCTTCAGGTTTCATTCTCAACATAACCACAGGACCATGCACTTGTCTTCAAGGACGCTTCAGCATTTTCCTTTCGGGGATTTCCTCATGTTGTGTCTAGGATCCCCAATACCCTGTGTTGCGAAATTGTCCTATCCAAACCAACGACTTGATCTTCCCTTAACATCGATGGCCAGGATTTCTTCCTTATCCGGCTCTTAGCCGTCTATGGTCTGAACAGGCACCTATCTTTTCCCTTTGGCCCTACTTTCTATATGATAGTGGGCTATGACCTTGCGCTAAAACCAAAGGTACTCCATGGATTTAAGGTTTCGAAATACAGTGGAGAAGCGACCCCTTATCTTTCAAAGTCCCAGTAGCTGGAATGTCGAAACGACTCCTGGGGGCTTTTAGATTTCACGTTTCAGGGCTTTGAAATGCAGTGGAGAAGCGACCCCTTGTCTTTCAAAGTCCTGGTAGCCGGAATGTTGAAACAGCTCCTGGGAGATTTTACATTTCGCGTTTCGGGGTTTCGAAATGTAGTGGAGGAGCGACCCCTTATCTTTCAAAGTTTCGGTAGCCAAAATGCTGAAACGGCTCCTAGGGGATTTTACATTTCGCATTTCAGGGTTTCGAAATGCAGTGGAGAAGCGACCCCTTGTCTTTCAAAGTCCCGATAGCCGAAATGTCGAAATGACTAATCATTTCGTGACTTTGTCCATAAGAGATGAGCCCATGTGCTAAACCTCATGCAACTCCGCGGCTCAAGCTTACCCGATGACCGTCGATCTGCTCCATCTATGGATCCTCGCCGTTGAAAACAAAATGCCCGCTCGCTTGATTTTAAGCCCGAAATAGACTTCCTCTATGTGCTACGCTTGGCGCTCATGACTGCGACCTTTGAATAAAACGCATTTGATGGGTTTTTCAACCCCCTTTCTACACATTTACACCAAGGGCCTGAAATCAGAGAGAAACACCCCCTTGCAAGAATTGGCGCTAACAGATAGGAGTCATAATGCTAGTGGTGGAAAAATTATCATTGGCTTACATGGGGTTATCAAACATTTTCTGCCGCACTGTTGGTCCAACTCGATTAAATATCCTACACACCTTGGAGAGTTATACGCGTTGTCACATTGAGGTGCACATTATGCCATGTGTCCCAATGTATTGAGCCTACTTAATGCATTTTCCTTACTTGTGACATTATTCCTTCTTTCTTGACACTCTCAATTAAACTATATACTTACGACACATGAGTTATACATTTGTTCCTAGAACTGTAAATTGTCCATGGATGCTACACTCAATGAACCTGTGACATAGTATGTGCATTCATGGAATATTAAATAATACCTCTAATTTCACTAGATATAGATAAATACCTCCCCAAATCCTTTTGTTGAACCCCCCTCCCATTTCATTTTTCCAATAAATTAAAAGACCTTGTTTTTACTAGATATCCCATATTCTTACCAAATACCTCTTTTTACACCCCTCAATACCTATAAACCCCCCAATACCTACAATATATTGACTCTATTTTTCACAATTTTAAAATCCCCTTTACGAATGAACATGATAAGATATTGGTCAACAAGGTGAAGCCCTCATGTAATCCTCATGTTTTGCACATCCTAAAATATCATGTTTATTTGTCCATTGAACATACCAAGTCACCACTCTCTATTCAACATTCCAATAATTGGAATATTTTTAACTTTTTTATAAATATAGAGCATAACATTTTGAATAACTCGGCAGCCTATAACCTCAACATGTTGTTTGAACCTATAGTGATTTCTTTGAAAACAAAAGTGGATGTAACTCTAACCTATAACACTGACATTCCAATCATTATATTGGGTGCAACAACACTAGTTTTAGTGGAGTTGTGGCTCCTCCAACTTCATCATCTTTTGAAACTAGTTTCATTATACTTTTGCTTTGTTTGGGGCCTTACTTTTAGCTAGATACATCTTTTAAGTCAACTTTTATGAACAGAATAATAGAAGTTTTATAGATTTGCAAGTGGGAACCCACAACTCTCTTATCACTGATTGGGGATCTTATCACAGCAATTTGGTATAATACTATGAGTTTTCACTTATATAAAAAAAAATCGCTAAATTGGTCACATGTGAAAAACACTTGAACCTTTCCGTCCTTGTGAGGCGGGCATCTCAATAAATAAGCAAGCTATATACAACATAAGATACTTAATAATCTCGCTGTAAAGAGCTACGTGAGCTTAAAGTAATGCCTGGTGCTTTTATTTTATCTTTTAATAAAATATGAAGTTTAAGACTTATTGAAGATATTTAACTAGTTAAAAAACATTTTTTATTTAAAAAAGTTTTCTTTCGGTGAAATCATTTATCATTTTATACAAACAAGGTGCCATATTAAAATTATGAGTTTTAAAGTGCAAGTTATTCCACCCCCATAAACACGCTGGCGATATTCAAATTATGCTTAACGTTTATCTATCGAAATTAAAAAGATGAAGATACTAGTATTTAGGATTAAAAGCATGTAATGTATAGCCGCCCAAATTCCTTTATTAAGGTAGGTATGGTTTGCCTTTAATTGTAATCTAAATCTGCGATCAAATATTAAAAGTCAAAAGAAGAAAAATGAGCACATATATGAGAAAATATATTGAATCCAACTGGAATCAACCTACCCAATATCTTCTTGGGAGCTCAGATACAGATAATTCCATCCACTCAGGAGGACTGCACCGCACTCCTTGCTTTACTTTTTTTTCTGTGTCACCAAAGTCTAGCAGCTTGCCGAAGGGTCGTTGTTGCTGTCTTCCCAGTAGGATGCAGAATTTCCCCTCGTTTTATATGAGTATGAATCGCCCTGATCCTTTCCTTCACAATTGATGAATGAAATACTTTTCATTATGGCGATTGGATTAAATGTGGATTAAGTGAGAGAAGATGTTATCGCATCAATATGGTAATTGGATTAATGGTGATTGGATTAAGTGAGGGAAGATGTTATCACATCAATATGGTGATTGGATTAAGTGAAGGAGGATGGTATCCCATCAATTTAGGGATGCACACTCCAAATCTAGTGCTTGGATAGGGATATTGTGGTGTTGGTATTTCTTATAAGCCATTTTCATATATGAATTGTTATTTGTGTGGGATTATTCACACAAACAAACACATACATAGTTCATGGTGATGTTAACATACACATCAACACAATTTATAACTAGTGTAGATTCATCTTAACTCTGGATCTATCATGCGCTGAGAGGCATCAAATCCCTTGAGGTGCAAATCTTTTCTCAAGTTTTATGCTCTAAAAAAGGTGCATCTCAAGGGATTTGATGTTTCTTGACATATTATAGATTTGGAGTTAAGATGGATCTACACTGGTTCTTAAGATATATGTGTGTTATGTGCATGTCTCAATTTTTTTTCGCTGGAGTGATCATGGGATTGGGTGTTATTTTGTGTGTGTGTCAATTCGGTCTAGCCAGAGTGGTTGTGAGATTGAGTGTTATCCTCCTCACCCGAGTTCTATTAATGTAAGTGACATGTTGAGTTCATAATGAGTATATTCTTGGTTACATATTTCCTTCATACTGAGCAATGAACCATTCAAATGTTTTAACCCTTATATATTATGGCACACATATTCCACCTTGAAATATCAGTTAAGTTGTACATTCAAATGTTTTTATAATAGTTTTTTAAATGTCATTTGTCAATTCCATGTTAAGCATTGACGGAATTACACATTTCTTTATACACATATATAGTTGATATAAAAATATATTTTACTTAAGTTGGATATTGAAATATTTTATTTATGGTTAGCATTGAATTTTTTTTGTTATTGATATGTTTTAAATGTCATGTGTCAACTCTATGTTGAGCATGGAAGGAATTACACATCTCCTTCATACTTAGCTGTAGAAAGTGACTTTCAATGCAATAAAAATTAATGTCGAACAAGAAATCAACACGGGTCTATGTTATAGCAAGATAGCCTATAACATCATTTACGGATAATAAATGTAAGTCGAAGATGACACATAAGGATTGGAATTAAAGTTACTAATTTGAAATGAGGGATAAATCTATCAAGAGACTTGCACCACAATGTCAACTTCTAGATTAGTTGATATTTTGGTACAAATAATGTATTAGATTAGAAATCATCTACGCTTCATAATTGTTATATAGGTGAAATTATTAACAAAACACACACCCGATAATAATTTTAATGCACACATATATTTTAGAAGATAGATAATAATGTGGATTGAAATACCTGCATAGGAATATTCTTCTATAACAAGATAGGTTAAATAGTCTTTTATAGCAAGATAGTGACCTATAACATATAATAACATAGTAAAAAATTACCCATAAAAAATGAAATTAGAATTACCAATATTATTAATATTAAAGTGAGAGAAGATATTATCACGGATTCACACTTAAAAAAAAACTTTTAAATTAATAAACATTTTGGTATAAATAAATCTTTATAAATTGTGTTTTTCTAAAAAGTATACACAATACATATCTTTAATGATAACATTAACATATATACACACAATTTATAAAAAAAAATTAATATAGAACAAAATAACAACATAAAAATTTAACACTATAGCATAATAATAAATTAATTAATTATCACATTTAACACCATATGTTTTAATGTAGAACAAAATAACAACATAAGAATTTAACAGTTATGAATTAATACACAAATAAAACAACATAAAAATTTAACATAATACCAAATAAAATAATTCTCGCATTTAATGTCATAGCATAACAACAAATAAAATAATTATCGGAGCCATTAAAATGCACCCCATTAGAAAGGTCTCATGGGAATCCCATAACTAGTCATGTGGGAGTATAGTAAACCCATTAGTAATGTGGGAGTATAGTAAACCCATTACTACATGGAAAAACTTTGTTAAAGAAATGCAAGAAAAGTTATCCTATACCTACTGAGAATAGCAATGCATGAGATGATATAAATTATTTCATCACCATGTTCAATAAGTTAATGAACTTATAAGTATTAGAGTACACTAAATCAATATATGAAGTTTAAGAGGATCTCTCAACCTCTCCTTCTATGAGTGCAATCAGTTGGATCTGAATCCAACTATATATATGTGTACTGTGTTATGTTTTACAGGGTAATACAAA
The DNA here is from genome assembly GCA_009831015.1 of Picea engelmannii. Taxonomy (NCBI): domain Eukaryota; kingdom Viridiplantae; phylum Streptophyta; class Pinopsida; order Pinales; family Pinaceae; genus Picea; species Picea engelmannii. Next base: position 1,309,236 of record ML779575.1, on the reverse strand, counting down.
TTATCATTTGTGTGTTAATCTTGTTCAATGGCTACTCTTCCAATTTCTATTTTGGTATCAGAGCCTGGACTGGCTTAAATCCCTCACGGGATGGCCAGGAAGATGTGAAAGAGATGTGAGTGTTGATACTTGTAGTGTAGGAGAGTGGATTGTTTATTTTTTTATTAGTTTATTGTGTGAGTGAATTGATCTACCGAGAAAGGAATCGCGTGCTAGTGGATAGGAGCCGTCATCACTTGAAGGAGAAGATTGCTTAATGCGCCTCCAAGATTTCTTGACTCACATGGATTGATCATTCATGGGTAGCGTAGATCTATTGATGTGTGAATTGTCAATAGAAATTTTGTGGGTGATTATCACGCAGTATGGGCATAGTTGTATCAATGGAAAGGAAGCCACGATTCTGCGTGGGAGGTTGAAGAGCCGGAATTTGAGTGTATGTCCATTGCAAATGACACGCTGGATGTCTGTGTGGGGTCTTGGAATACTGCCTTCATTTTGGCTTGCCATAAATGGGCCACCAAGACATCGAATGTAGAGCATCTGCTGATGATATTGTCTTCCATTGCCTTTTGTTTTAGGCGTTGCAGCATCTCCGGAGAGAACGTAAATTCTCTGTAGGATTTCATTTCCGGGAGTTTTTTTAGGAGAATGCGCCTATGTACCTGATGCAGTGAATGCAGACATACTGACTTGGTGTTCGAGTAACTCACGATGTTGGTGATTGATATGCGAATGAATCCTAGCTTTCAAAGAGGTTCTGTCAAAATTGGGTTCGAAGAGGAGGCCTTCTCCCCTCGCCATGGATGCAAAGTTGATGACAGATTCTGCAGTAGATCAGCCGATAGAATCACGCTAAAGTTTTCCTCAGAATCGACAATTGAGTATGCAGTTTGAAGATTTGTAAAATTGTATAAAGAAGAACCAATTATTGAACAGATTTACACAATTTAAAATAGCGGTTCTCGACGTTCTTTGGTGCCGAGAGAATGTATTGCTAATTTGATTATGAGAACCTGTTATATGTTGTAGACTCTTGTTGTACTTCGGTGCTCCAAGATCGACAATTACAGGTTACCTTTACGTGGTGAGTTTAAAGTTTTGTGTGTAAGTGTTTATGTAAAAATAAGAACTTGTATTTTGATGCAAGCTGGTAGCCCCAGTATCAAGTACATTGTTTTTATTGGAAGTCACCTTGTGTAAAGGAATGTTGAGGACATTTCGTATCCAAACTTTTCTTCTAGATATTGAAGGATAGCCGAAAGCAAAAATCCGACAGATGAAGGCAAGTTCATAGAATGCATCAATAATTGTCAACATTTATCACGAAAGCCCCGATGAGCCAAGTTGTCAAATTGTCCAGTATACAAGTGCAAGAAAGATGGTCAGAGGCGTTTTTTACTTTAAATGTGTCGATGGAAAGCTCGAAGAAGAGGAAGAAGAAAAAGCGGAAGCCGTGTGATTGCAAAGTGAGTTTCAGTGCTGAGGAAGACCAGACAAACAGACAAAGTTAAAGTATTGTATGTCATGTAATTGTGATTTCATTATTGTAAGATTTTTTAATGTAACCATTAAAGGGGGGTGTTAGAGAATAATGTTTCATTAATGCATTATACTAAGATTGGGTTAGTTGAGGATTTATAGGAGGTTGCTGAGATATTCTCTCAACCTCTCCCTCCATGAGTGGAATCAGTTGGATCTGAATCCAACTATATATATGTGTACTGTGTTGTGTTTCACAGGGTAATACAAATTATCATTTGTGTGTTAATCTTGTTCAATGGTTGTTCTTCCAATTTCTATTTATTGGGTTGTAAAGGTGATCTTCCAAACTATTCTAAAACTAATAAAGATATGAAATTTAATCATATTCCTTGATCTAACTACATCGGGGACTTCCTTCCTATAGTTGATGCATGGATGTGTAATTATTTACCTTAAAAAAATAAATCTTACATACTTAAACCATTTGTGGATTATTTTCCTCTTCTTTCTTGGTACTTAATAGGATTTCAAAGAATTTTTTCATCTTACTTAATTATTGTTTATTCTATGCCCATTGTTTCAATGAGTCCATTAATTATTGAACCTGCATATTAATTAGCTCCTCATTATGTTGTCTTTTATTCATATTACATATTTATATGTCTTTCCTTTTCTTTTATCTTTATATCCATGGTGTCCAAGACTACATCCTCATAAAAAAAATCAATCCTCTTCATTAAAGGGTCTTTTAGTGTATCCCTACGTTTACCCTAGACTTATATTAGTATTTTCTAACTCTCACCCTATGAGTTGAACTAGTTTACAATTATTTTCTTTTCTTGGAACTTTTTCAATAATATTTCAAAGTCATTGTTGTCATGATCACTTGGTTTACAATTTAAGAAAACAATACATTTTTGTATGCTAGACATGCACATAGTTGTTGTGTGTCACTATCTTCCAATCCACATAATTGTTGTGTGTCACCATCTTCCAATCCACATGTATACCATTTGATATCTATATTTCCCTTTTATAAAGTATGTATAATTAAGTTTTTATATTCTTGAGTTTCTAACACATTTTGATTGTGTTGATAGCCAATACCTTGATAGTTGAATGATCCTCTACTTCCTTCCCTTGGGTACTTTGATTTTAAGATATTTGATGGTTTTTTGGATTGTTAAAAAAAAATATTCCAAGTGTGTTCTACAAAAATTAAACTTTGTTATTTTATTTTTTTTTGGATCTCCTTGAGTTTCCTTCTATTTTTGCTTGAGCTTCTCTTATGGTATGTGTCTTGGTTTCTTTCAATCTGGTCATATATATCTCTAGTTTATGTATTCTTTGATCATTTTTTTCTTTTTATCATTTATTTTTCATGTTATTGATCCTAATTCAGTTTTCATGTGGCTTTTTACTTGGATTGCATCCGTATAATGTTTTAGGTTTGTTTTCCTTACATTTTTTTATGGTATATAGAAGTGTGGTGAAAAAACATTCAATATTTTATTTTTCCATGATATTACATATGATTTGTTTGATAACTTCTCTAAGCCTTCTATGGATCATAATTTATCCTAGAAATTGAATTATTTCTATAAGGTTTATGATATCCAAAGAATTTTATGTTGAGTATGCATAGACATATTTAAAGTTTGTTTCAATGATATCCATTTCCTTGAATAATCCATATCGTGCACATGCTTAGTACCATGCCAATGCTATTGTCCTAAGTGTGCCTTTGATCATGGCCCATTTATTCTTTTTAGTGATTACATTGGTTTGAACCAATAATGATTATAAGAGAAAAAGGTGATAAGATATATTCTTAGAACCATCAAACAATGGTACTCTCATCATCTTTGTGTTGGTTATATAAATGTTAGTGGGTGTGTTATTACTAGGTCATTCTAATCTATCCCTTTGTCTTATTCTCTGAGGTCCTCCTAATTTTTCGTTGAAAGTTTCTCCTTATTTTTATTTGGATTCATTATGTGATTTTTCCATATCTTCTTCTTTGTTTTCTTTTTTGGCATGTGATCCCCTAATGACCTAGGTTTGGGTTAAAATCCTATGCAGATGCATTTTTCGATGATTTCTTCTTCTGTAGAAACCTTTATATATATATTTTTCCTCTTGTGAGATTGCCTCCTAAAATTATTACCAGAGTTCAACTATAGGATACTCAATCTTGATGACTAGTGGTATATTTCTCCTTCCTACAACAAGGAATACAAATTTGTTGGAATGCCCACCGAATATTGAATATTAAATATGGTTTAAACACTAATTCTAATTATACCATTCATTCACATATCACCATAAATAAGGTTCATCATAAACCTATAATAACATTCATAATCTATTAACATTAAAAAAAAAAAAATGAAACATCTCATATCAACTAACACAACACATTTATAGTGAGAAAACCTCAAAACAGAGGAAAAAACTCACAACCATAATAACAATCTCAATATTCCATTACATTATCAAATAATGTCTTATAATCTCAGATACATTGAAAAACCATGCAAATTATAGGTTTCGATCTATAGTTATTTTATCCTTATCTATCTCTCTAATTAGCTTTTACTCTTCACACACACACACACACACACAAACAATTGGGTCCCTTTCCCTATTTATCCTATGACTGGGAAAGCACCCACCATGTTTGACTTCTTCTTCATGTAAGGTATTCAACAAATAAAATTGGGGATTTTACCCCCAAAAGTGAGCTAGATTTGTGGGTAAGTACATAAGTTGTGCATTGCTTATGTTACATGCATAGATTATATGTTTCAGTGTGTCTCTATGTGTGATTGTCTTCCTTATGTGCGATTTTGTTTCTTATGTGCAATTTGATTTCTTATGTGAGTGATTTCTTGACTTATGGTAGTGAGTATGTCTCATATATGCATGAGTGCATCACTTACATAAATATTTTAAGTACATGGGATTAGGTGCATACGTTAACTACACAAACTTCAATATCAATAACATAGTCACTATTGTATATCAAAAGATATTGAAATTCTCAAAACTTAGTAAATCCGCAAAATAATAAAAAACAACCCAAATTATACTTTCTCTATGTGGGTCCCTATGGGTCTGATTCCATTAACAAACATACATGTAAATCCCACTATAATATTTCTGGCTATGTATTCTAGACCCAAAACAAAGTTTATATGTAGGAGTTATGGTTCCAATACGTTAATAAATGAAAATTGTGAATTACCTCCTGATAAAAGTTATAATAACCTTACTACTTACCTATTGTAGTCACGGTGTAATTGGTAAGTCGCCTCATGGATTCAAATCCCTAACGAAGCCAATATGCTACTACAATACACAAAAATGGGATGCATGATATGGAAATGAGATGCATGACCTTTTTTGGAATCTTTTTTGTGTCAAAATGGGATGCATATATGGAAATGGGATGCATGACCTTTTTTGGCATTTTTTTTTTTTTATGTTTTCTATCCCATTTGCATATAATGTTATTTTCATAACTATTGGGAGAATCCACTATATTTTTATTTGTTTGTTGATGTTTCATATCCATATCATAATTCATATTTAGGACCCAAAGACAAAGTGAAAAGATGAGATGATATACAACAAATACTACAGAGAAAGGGAGAAGGAAACTTAAAATATCGATTGTTAGGAAGAAACCCTAAAATTATATATTAATGCTAAGTTGTGTTTTTTAATATTTAATAATATTATTAGTACTAATATTAATAGTACTAATAAAAACCCTAAGAAAAACAAGCAAAAGTGACACAAGAAGGATGTGATGAGCACACAAAATAAGACACAAACAAACAAGTTGAGACACCAAGCTTTAGTGTATACTTTTTAATTGCAAACACTCAATAAAAATGAAAACAACATACAAAGAAGAAGGATGTCAGAATGTTGTATTGTAGTGTTTGTTATGTTGTTGGTTTAAGGATCCAGACTTGAAGCAAATTTATGCTATTAGAATATATTTTTAATAGGAGAATATATGTTTATCGAAGTATTATTAAGTTAAGTTGTGATATTTATTGAGTTTATAGAGGGTTATAGTTACAATTATTTTCATATCCCAATTAGAGCTACACATCTATAGTTTTTCATGATAGATTTGGAGATTGTGGCTTACATCAATTTTCCAACTATAGTAAAGGATCGGTGTAACCTACCCACCCCTTAGGTTCTCTTAAAGCAGTGGGGTATCAAAAAAACGTTTTTCTTTATCCATCTTGAAACCTCTTTTCAAGGGAACCATCATCTTATGCTTGTCAAGAGATTTCCAACGATATAAAATATGCCTTGATCCGAACTCTAGATCAAAAGTTATGGCCCTTTAAATATTTTATTGAGAATAACAAGCCCATACAGTACCACGTGCAGGTGACATGGAATCACGTGAGGTGATGGTGTGTTATCATACATGGTGAATATGTGACGTGGTAGAGTCACATTCATTGGACCGGGTGTATCACCTTACACCCCTAAAGTCTTCTTATGTTAAATAAATCATTGCATTATAATCCATGCCTTAGGATAATCCACATTATTGTTAATTAATCCTCATTAATTTAACACCCCACGTAATGACATTTTTTCTTAATCTATTTCACTGTTCTGGTAATTACCGAGAGTTTTCTTTACCCCGGGCATATTTCCTATCGCACATGCCTTCTTACTATTTTCCCGAGAGCTCCAATGTTCCGGTGGAAAACTAATAATAATATTTTATATTATAATTAACCAAGATTTAATTAAGCTATAATATGATGCACCATCCTCGGGTATAACAAACATGAGCTTTTACAATTTCCAAGCTCCGACTATGATATCCCAATGGATTCATTAATAACAATATGTTGTATATCATAAAGAAACGAGGTTTATTAAATTAGATTTATATTATAACTTCATCTATCCTCGAGCATGTATCTTACCACACACACCTCTCCCCATCCATCTCCCAATGCCTAATAACCTGGTGAGGTTTAATGATATTATATTATGTAACACTTCACCCCTAAATACCCTTTCTAGGGATGGGGCATCAAATTTTTGTTCTTCCTAACTATCTCAAATCCTAACTCTAGGATCTCCATTGGATTCTTCTTTCCATGAACTTTCCAATGGTTGCTTCTGCACTAAAATATGAGCTCTAGTTTGCAATTTATGGCCTCTCGAAGCTACCCGGGGCATTATTAGTTGGAGTCTTCAGCATTCGACACTGAACATATCATTTTCCTAATCCCTGAAGTCTCAAAATATCACCACGTGGCCTTAGCCATTCGGCAAACGATGTTCGACATTTTAGACTGAATGTCCCTCTATTTCGACATTCGGTGGTCGACAATCAGCGTTTCGGCGATCGCCGGTCCTCATTGAAAGTTCGTCGTTCGATCATCGACGATCTTCATGAACATCCCTTTTTCCATACTGTGCCCAAAACTCCTGAACTCCTGAAATCTCACCACATGGCCTTAGCCCTTCGTCGGTCGACATTCGACCTTTTATTTTGGACGTTATTATATTGTACCATGCTCCACATCTTTCGAACTCCCGAAGTTATCCAAACTCCTGAAGTCCCGGACATGTCACCATCCATGTAGGCCAAGCAGGCACGAACCAAAAGTTGACACGCGACGAGGATCAAGGGGTGACATGTGTCCTCGATAGGGGTGACATGTGTCATGCTCTAACAAGCATAAGGGGTATGTGAATCGACCAAATATGGTTGACACGTGGCACCTTAGTTGTGGGTCTATGTCACCCAAGATGACGTCAGTGAGCCATGTCAACCCCCATCATATGGTGGATATTTACCCATGTGGGTCCATAGATCCATAGTCCTTGTTACTTCGTGACTCTGAGTTTCAGATCTTATTGAGTCCTCTCGACGTGAATCCCACGAAGAGCCAAGTCTCCAGACTCTTGGATCTGGCACCACATGTCCTCTTCAACCAATGGTCGAGATTTACTTCGGAGTTTGTGACTTCGGCAGTTTACAAACTTCGTAGATTCTTGGCCAGGTTCCTCCAGAGAACGAAGTATCTGAACTACGGGATCACTTTCCACATGTACCTAGCATCTATGACTAGGATTTACTCTGGATTGCAAACCTTCGAGGCAACTCACGCATCTCTATATTGCTGAATACTTGGAACTCCGGATAACCAGTGATCTATGGACATGTGTCCCTCCATATTCAATGGTCAAGATTTACTCCGTGACTCCGGCATTCGGGAGTTTTCGATGGTAGTCCACTCATATTCTTCTGAGGTGGGACTTTGTCGAAGCACTTAATGCTTCCCTTCCTAAGTCTGATTTAATGATTGAGAGGGGTCTACATTGGATCCAAAGATCGATGGCCCTTGTCGATTCGTGACTTCGGCCTTTGGCTATTTTCGAGGGTTGTGGAATCATAAGTTCTGAAGTCTGAAAGCCGAAAGAGATAGCCCCTTTTTGGACTAGCACAGAGTTTTGAGGCCTTGGTCACATGGTTCTTTTGGAAAATATTGTGGGCTAAGCGCAAATTCTTTTTGTAGAAAAGGGGTTAACAAAATGGGAATGATCCCTCAGTTATATGGGTGAATAGTCTAAAGGGAAACACCCTTCTCACACAGATATGAACTTTGACATTCCCTCTAAGGAGAATTCAAAGGATAGGCAGGACTTAGGCATTTTAGTTACTCCTATCCCAACTCTCCTGCGAACTCACATCCCATGACTCTCTAACAGTTAAACTGAGATAAATTAAAGATCATAGATATATAACAATTTACAAAAACCAAAGAGAATTTCTAATAATTGTTCAAATACTGAAAGACTTAATCATAAACACATACATCTCATCATCACATCCAATATAATACACAGAATATGAGAATACTTATCAGAACTGGAAAATGTGACGCAATTATTGAAAGGGGTGCTTGTTTTCTCCTAATCATAGGCACAACCACTCCTATTGGATTTACCACTCGCCAACCCTGAGATAGACCATGATGCTCTGAGAGAGATTCTTTCTCTTAGCTCCACAACAGTCATGGATGAAGGTTACTCTCCTCCTCCCATAGGAAATTGGAAATTGGTTTTCTCTACTCCAAGCAAGGAGGTATGCACGAGTACTTCCTTATTCACTCGTCAGCCTCATTTATCAGCTTGTACCCAAACCCTTCCTATGGCTTCTCTTAGCTAGAATAATCTTACTTATTATCTTTTCCTCTCAACTCCGGAGTCGAAGTATGCTTTCTTCTCTTCTTGAAAGAGTGTTTTCTCTACACTTCTATCTTCGTCGATCTATCTCTATCCTTGAATTACCTCCTTTCTTTTCTTCCTCAGCAAGGTTGTGTGGTTATGAATCCAAATTCGTGGTCATTCCTGGAATCCTTACAGATGGGTACCCTGCCCCATCTCCTCATTAACTCTTGAGGATGGCCTTCCAACTACCAACTTAACTAGTAATTCATTTATGGGTCAGAGGATTGTTGAGCAATTACACCCAGTAGGTATTGGTTTAGTGAGGGTCATCTCAACCATTCTCGGTTTCCCCTCACCATCTCTCTCATAGAATCCATGGTCTATCTTGGCAAACTTTCCCCCTTTCAGCAATTGTGCAACACATATCAAATTTCTATTAATAACAAAAAATTCATACATTGGCCCTTTGATACAAAGGTTGATCAAATCAAACATTCACACATATTTAGTCTACCATAGTCTCTTGGCCAGTTATAGTTATATTTAAAAATTGGGGGAAACAGGGGTATTACAATCCCCTCCCCCTTAAAGTGACATCGTCCTCGATGTTCTATATTTCGATGTGCTCTATATGTACAGAAGTAAACAAAAACGGATATGTTTGTCTCATGGAATCCTTCATTTCCCGTGTAGCCTCATCTAGGCCAAAGTGTTTCCACTACACCTTGACATGTGCAATGGTTTTGTTCCTAAGTGGGGTTTCATTCCTGTCTATTATGCATTGAGGTTATTGCAGGAATTCTCCCTTGGCTTCCACCTGAATCATAGACTAGTCAATAATATGTTTAGAAACATGTACATACTTCTTTAATAAGGAAACATGGAACACATTATGTGCCTTCACTATGGGAGGAAGTGTTAGTCGATAGGTTATTGGTCCCACTCTATCCAAAACTTCAAAGGGTCTACAATACTGAGGTGCCATATTGGCACAAGCTCCCATCCTCAAGGAGCTTCTCCTGGTTCTAACTTAGAGATAAACATGATCCCCTACTTTGAACTCTCTAGGAGTCCTTTTCATGTCTGGATAGCTCTTTTGTATATCCTAGGATATCTTCAGATTTTGTCTTATCTTAATCACTTGTTGTTCCATTTCCTTTAGCATATTTGTCTCGTTTGTAACTCTGTCTACTAGGTTGTTTCAGTTGATTGGAATGTTGCAGTTTCTTCCATAGAGGGCTTCAAAAGGGCTCATTTTCAATGACTCTTGATAGCCATTGTTGTAGGAAAATTCTACCAGTGGTAGGTAGTCCTCCCACTTCTTGGGTTGATTCATTACATGCATCCTCAACATGTCATCTAACACTTGGTTTACCCTCTATGTTTTCCCATCAGTTTGAGGGTGATAAGATGTACTAAAGAGAAATTTTGTTCCAAAACCAACAAACAAAGACTTCCAAAAGTTTGACGTAAACTTTGTATCTTTTTCGGATATAATTTCCTTAGGCATGCCATGCAATCTAAATATCTCCTTCATGAAAATGCTGGAAATATCTATTGCCTTGCAAGTTGACCTAACAGGTATGAAGTGAGCAGCCTTGCTCAGCTTATCCACAACCACCATGATGGCATCGTTCTGTTTGGTTGATCTTGGTAATCATGTGATAAAATCCATGGAGATGGTTTCCCATTTCCATTCAAGAATTGGTAGGGGCTGCAACAACCCAGCTAGATGTCAGTGATCTGCCTTGACTTGCTGACATTCTAGACACTTAGCTAAGTAATCAGCTATTTCATTTTTCAGTATGGGCCAATAGAATAGTTTCCTAGTGGCTTTGATCATTTTATGATAACCAGGATGACCAGTATATGGTCTTTTGTGTAGTTCATCCATTATGAACCTCTTCAATTCATCACAATTTGGAATATATAATCTGCCCTTGTAAGTCAGTAGGTCATCATTAAGTATCTGATAACTATCATACTTCAGCCCTGTGGCCTCTTGCTTTAGGTATGATCTCACAGTCTTGAAAAATGCATTTGTTTCTTGTGTAGTTTTGACCCTCTCTTTGATGTCTTATTCACTAGTGCTTACAGCTTCCAAGTGAACTACTTTCATACTTCTATTAAGGGCATCAACCAACCTATTCTCCTTTCCTTTGATATGTTTGATTTCAAAATCAAACTCACTGAGATCCATCCACCTAGCTTGTCTCACATTGAGTTTTGTTTGGTCAAACAAATACCTCAACCCAATATGGTCTGTCATAAGTACAAATCTTCTACCTAATAGGTAATTCCTCCACATTTTTAAAGCATGAACTATGGCAACCAATTCCATATTGCGGGTCACATAATTGACTTCATGCTCATTCAATTTTCTGGATTCATAGCAAATTACATGTCCTTATTGCATAAGGACTCCTCTGAGCCCTTCCTTGCAGGCATTTGTACACACAAGGAACTCCTTGTTTGGGTTTGCAATCTTCAGCACATACGCATTGGTTACAAGGTATTTCAGATCTTGAAATATTTCTTCACATTCTGATGTCCAAGTGAATTTAACCCCCTTTTTTCTGAAGGGAGATGATTGGGAAACCAATCTTGGGGAATACTTTTATGAATCTCCTATAGTATCCTACCAGGCCCATAAAGGATCTGATATTAGATACATCCTTTGGGGTAGGCAAATCCATGATAGCTTTAATATTGCCAGGATCAACTGCCACTCCTTCCTCATAAATAACATGGCCTAAGTAATGGACTTGTTTCTAGAAAACGTCACACTTACTAAGCTTAGCATAGAGTTGATTTTCTCTTAGTACCTGTAGTACTAGCTTGAGATGTTCTTCATGCTCTTCCCTATTCTTGGAATAGATTAGAATATCATCAATGAAAACCAACACAAACCTATCCAAGAAATTTATGAATACGTTATTCATTAAGCACATAAAAGTGGTTGGTGCATTGGTAAGCCCAAATGGCACCACCACAAATTCATAGTGAGTGTATCTTGTCCTAAAGGTTGTCTTGTGAATGCCTTCATCTTTAATTCAGACTTAATGCTATCCAGACCTCAAGTCAATCTTGGAGAAGATTGCAGCACCCCTTAATTAGTCAAACAAGTCATCGATCCTTGGCAAGGGATACTTATTCTTGATGGTCATCTTATTGAGTTGTCTATAATCTATGCACAGTCTAAGTGTGACATATTTGTTTTTCACAAACAAGGTTGGGGATCCCTAGGGAGACACACTAGGTTGAATGTAGCTTTTGTCCCACATCTCCTTCAGTTGTAGTTTGAGCTCAACTAGCTCTGGTGTACTGATTCTATAGGGTGTTCTAGACATTGGCACCGATCCTGGTACAAGTTCTATTGAAAATTCAATGTCCCTTCTTGGAGGTAGACCTGGCACCTCTTCTGGGAATACATATTTATATTCTCTTAATATCGGATGGTCTTCTAGGCTAGGTTTTTCATTCTCAACAGAGTTTAGCATTTGTATTGCATACAAGGGACATCTCTTTCTACAATACTTCTTCACTTGGAGGGCTGATATTTGTCTCATTGATACATGATTTTGAATCCCTTGTAGGTTTACCCTTCTTCCTTCTTCATTTTCACACTCCAAAGTTTTACTATAAAATTCCAACTTGGTTTTGTGGGAAGCCAACCTATCCATGCCAATCAACAAGTCATGAGATCCTAAAGGGATTATGTTTAGGTTTGCTTGCGTGGGAAACCCACTTATAACAAATTGGCATGTTGGTATGACCTATGTTACTTTTCTTTTGGTTCCAGCGGCTAGTTTCACTAGCCATGATTTAACATGTTTAACTTGTTGCAATTTACATTTCTCAAGAGTTTGAGGGGAAACATAACTCAAATTAGAAACAGGGTCAATTAAAATGGAAACATGATGGTTGGAAATTCTACCTTCCATCTCCACCACTGAAGCTTGGTAGTCAACTTGTCGATTATCCAAGACAGCATAAATTTGTCACAAGATCCTAGCCACATCATTGACTATGGAATCCTCTTGGATGTTGTAGACCCTCCCAGTGTTATGTTGCCTATGCGGACAATCCCTCAACAAATGTTCCTCTCCACAACCCCAACATTTCAAGGGTTCTCTCTTCATGTTATCAGTCTTACTTGGAGCTACTCTGAATGGTTTATTTCCACTATGGGATGGAAAATTTTGTTGATACACACTTCTGGCATGAAGGCTCGTCCTAGAGCTCTTACTAGGGCTCTTAAATCTGGAGGTTTTAAACCCCTTCTTCTTCAATCCCAAATTTTTTTTCTTCTTCCAGTCTTCATGGGGTTTTGTCTTACTCTTGAATTTCTCATAGAAATACCTTTCTTTTCGAATATTATCTTCTAAGATATTTGGCTCATCAAACTCAATTCTGTCATGGTAGGACTGAGGTAAGCCACTAACAAACCGTTGCATATTTACCTTTTCATCCTTTATGTAGGGCACATACCTCATTGGCTCAAGAAAGTTTTTGATATACTCATATATGGTGAGTTGTCCTAGCTTGAGTTCATAGAACTCCTTGGTCTTTCCATCAAAGTACTTTTATGATAGGCACTTCTTCTTGAAGTATTTCTCAAATTGTTTCCATGACAAGTCCTTCTCATGGACTCCTTTGACATTCCTAAGGTCCTCCCACCAAATGGAAGCTTTCCCATTCAGGTTGAAAATGGCTATCCGAGCCTTTAAATTTTCGGAGTAGTCATAGACTCTGAAGTACTTCTTCAATTCGAGTAGCCAAACTTCTACTTCTTCCCCCTTCTTAATCTCTCCATTGAATATGGGTGGTTTGGCTTTCTTGAATTCTTCAGTGTCACGACTCTTGGAATGTTTCTTATTCTTTCCTCGCGTCTGAGAATAAGAACTAGTTTTTCCACTAGAAGATTCCTTGGAGTTGTCGGTGTCCTCACTAGAGGAATCTTCCATTGAATGTCTCATGGCTTCATGTTGGGCCTTCTTTGAGGTGGTCCTCCTAGTGTTGCAACTTTCAGGACCATGCTTATGTATCTCAAGTGGACTTGGATTTTTCTCAGTATGATGATTGTCCACATGACTGGCAGCTAGACCATGTTGCAGTTGTATTTGTATATCTAATAGAATTTGCAGTAGGATTGCATTAATTTTTGTCTACTTTTCCTTCTCCTTGATCAGCCTCTTATTGTCAGCCTTATAACTCTGTAATCCTGCCATGAGGCTTCTTACAATTTCGACCAAATTTAGAGGGGTTTCCACCACCCTCCTTTCATCAGATTCTTCCTCTCTATTGTGAGAGCTCTACCCCAACTCTTGATGTGTCACCATCCTTTATGTTGTATTTCTCTTGTTGTTCATTGACTGCTTGAGTGTTCATAAAACATTTTTTGTTAGTTATCAATATACCAATTCATGAACAACACATATCATTGCAAGGTGAATTCATTTCTTTATTTGGAAACATTAGCAACCTACAGTGCATACTTCCAAAACATATATCAATAGTAGAAGGTGTCATTCCTCTCCTCACTGGAGGTTCAGAAAAGTTTCTTATAGAAGGGGGTAAGGTAGGGTGTTACCCCATAAGTTCTCTAATAATATTTTTATGTGACTCGTACATGAGCCCAAGAAGGCCAAGTGTTTTCACCATGCTCTGATACCAATTTGTAACACACCCGACCCCTAAATACCCTTTCTGGGGATGGGGCATCAAATTTTCATTCTTCCTAAATATCTCAAATTATAACTCTAGGATCGCCATTGGATTCTACTCACCATGAGCTTTCCAACGGTCCTTTCTGCACTGAAATTCAAGCTTTGGTATGCAATTTATGACCTCCCAAAGCTACCTGGGGTGTTATTAGTTGGATTCTTCGATGTTCAGCATTGAACATACCATTTTCCTAATCCCCAAAGTCTTGAAATCTCTCCATGTGGCCTTAGCCATTCGATGATCGGCGTTCAATGTTTTATAATGAACCTCCCTTTCTTTCAGCGTTCGACAGTTGGCAATCAGTATTTCGGCGATCAATGATCATTGTTGAACGTTCAAAATTCGGTGATTGATGATATTCATGAACATCCCTTTTTCCATACTATGCCCAAAACTCTTGAACTCCCAAAATATCTCCAAGTGGCCTTATCCCTTTGGTATTCGGCATTTGACATTTTATGTTGGGCGTTCCTATATTGTACCACGTTCCACATCTTCCGAATTCCCAAAGTTATCCAAACTCCTGGAGTCTCGAACACGTCACCAGCCATGTAGGTCAGGCGGGCACGAACTAGAAGCTGACACGTGGCGAGGTTCAAGGAGTGACACATGTCCTTGATAGGGGTGACACATGTCATGCTCTAACAGACATAAGGGGTATGTGAATTGACCAAATATGGGTGACATGTGTCACCTTAGTTTCAATTCCACGTCACCCAGGATGACGTTAGTGAGCCAAATCAAACCCCATCATACAGTGGAGATTTACACACGTGGATCCATAGATCCACGGTCCTCGTTACTTTGTGACTTCGAGCTTCAGAGCTTGTCGACTCCTCTTGACACGAATCCCCTAATGAGCCAAGTCTCTAAACTCTTGGATCAAGCACCACGTGTCCTCTTCGACCAACGATCAAGATTTACTTTGGTGTTCGTGACTTAGGCGGTTTCCACACTTCGTAGAGTCTTGGCCAGGTTCCTCCAGAGTAAGAAGTCTCCAGACTACGAGATCGCTTGCCACGTGTTCCTAGAATATACGATCAAAATTTGCTCTGGCTTGCAGAGCTTTGGGGTAACTCATGCATCCCTATATCCCCTAATACCTAGAACTCCTGATAACCATTAATCTATGGACACATGTCCCTCCATATTCGACAATCCCAATTTACTCTGTGACTCTGACATTCAGAATTTTTCGACGATAGTCCACTCCTATTCTCCTGAAGTAGTACTTCGCCGAAGCACTTAATGTTTCCCTTCCTAAGTCTGATCTAATGGCTGAGAGGGATCTACATAGGATCCCCAGATTGACGGCCCTTGTCGATTTGCGACTTCGGCCTTTGACTATTTTCAAGGGTTGTGGAATAATAAGTTTCAAAGTCCCGAAGCCAAAAGAGTTAGCCCCTTTTTGGACTAGCGCAAGGTTCCAAAGCCCTGGTCATATGGGTCTCTTGGAAAATCTTGTGGGCTAAGCACAAATTATTTTTGCAAAAAAGGGGTTAAGGACATGGGCATGAGCCCTCGGTCAAATGGGTGAATAGTCTGAAGGGAAATTCCCTTCTCACATATAGATGAACTTTGACATTCCTGCTAATGCAAATTCAAAGGATCAATAAGAATTAGGTGTTTTAGTTACTCCTATCTCAACTCTTATGTAGACTCACATCCCATGACTGTCTAATAGTTAAACTGAGATAAATCAAAGATCATATAGATATAAAATTTTATAGAAACCAAAGAGAATTTCTAATAATTGTTCAAATACTAAAAGACTTAATCATAAACACAGACATCTCATCATCACATCCAATATAATACACAGACTATGAGAATACTTATCAGAATTGGAAAATGTGAAGCAACTGTTGAAAGGGGTGCATGTTTCCTCCAAGCCATAGGCACAACCAATCCTATCGGATTTACCACTAGCCACCCTGAGCTAGACCATGATTCTATGAGAGAGATTCTTTCTCTTTTCTCCATGATAGTCAGGGACGAAGGTTACTCTCCTTCTCCCATAGGAAATTGGAAACTAGTTTTCTCTACTCCAAGAAAGGAGGTTTGCATGAGTACTTCCTCAGTCACTCATCATCCTCATTTATAATATTGTATCCAAACCCTGCCCATGACTTCTCTCAGCCAGAATGAGCTTACTGCTCATATTTTCCTCTCAACTCCAGAGTTGAAGTATGTTTTCTTCTCTTCCTAGAAGAGTGTTTTCTCTACTCTGCTATCTTCGTCGATCTATCTTTGTCCCCTAATTACCTCCTTTCTTTCCTTCCTCAACAAGGTTGTGTGGGTTTTAATCCCAATTCGTGGTCAAGCCCAAAAGCCTTATAAATGGGTACCATGCCCCATCTCCTCGTTAACTCTTGAGGATGGCCTTCCAACTACCAACCCGACTGGTAATTCATTTCTGGGTCAGAAGACTGTTGAGCAATTACACCCAGTAGATACTTGTCTGGTGAGGTTCATATAAACCATTCATGGTTTCCCCTCACCATCTCTCTCATAGAATCCATGTTCTATCTTGGCAAACTTTCCCCCTTTCAACAGTTGTGCAACACATATCAAATTTCTATTAATAACAAAAAATTCCTACATTGACCCTTTTATACAAAAGTTGATCAAATCAAACATTCACACATATTTAGTCCACCATAGTCTCTTGGCCAATTATAGTTATATTTACACAATGGGGGAAACAGGGGTATTACAAATTACATCGGCCCCTAGGTACATCAAATTTATTTACACCTTCTAATATCAATCTCTCAGTGCTCGACAGTCTCATAGGTTTAATATTATTATGTTCTATCAACCCTTGGGTGTATTACATTTAATCACACCTTATTATCTCAATCTATTGGTGCCCGATAGCCTAGTGAATTAAATATTAATAGTATTATATTATGTATATTATATTTAATCGTCCCCAGGGGACCTCAGGTGGCACATGCATCCTACCATTACCAATCTCCTGATAGATCCATTTGGAGTTTAATAAAAAATATTTTTTATTTTGTTCATTTCATTAATTGACCCCCAAGGATCTCATGTAGAAAATGTACCTTACAATCTCAATCTCTCGGTGTCTGAAAGCTCTTAATGGAGTTTAATGATGGTATTTTATATTATATTTATTTCATTAACCAGCCCCGAGGGATCTCACGTAACAAATGTACCTTACAATCTCAATCTCCTAGTGCTCGATGACTCAGGTAGAGTTTAATATTATTAAATGTTGAGAGAAAGGGAAAAGCTAAATCCTGGCATTTGAAATTAAATAAAACAAAAATACATTAATAGTGATATCCCCCAAGGATTACATAGTTGACCTTTGTGCAGTGCAAATTATTAAGATTGGTAACTTAACAAAATTATTTCTTTTCCTAGAGGAAGGAAAAAATTTCAATCTTCTCTGCTCACGTGCCAAAGATATAATTTCATGGTTTCTAATGTAATACTTTATCCTCCTAATTTTCCACTTATTAAGACAATAAATGGTAAATTTGGAAAATTACCAGGAGTTACCATCCTTCCTACACCAAGTAAATTTCGCTCAGGAAACCATATTAAAATATATAAACACATATATTTATTTATTTGAGTTTCTTTCTATAAGATAAAATCTCTTGGAAATAAAATTTCCCATAGTAAAATTTTGTTTTTACTAGGACTTACCTCCTATCTAAAATCATGAAAATATTTACTACTACTTAGGAAAAAACCACCATTTCAGGTCCTTACCTTTGGACATGGTTTTACTGAGTTGTAAGAATTTTATTCATACCATGTCTTAATAAGGCATAAATTAAATACAAAACACATAATTCCTAATTTCATTTTATTCCACACATTCCTCATGTTAAATACTTTATCCTCTCAACTAGATATCATAAGATTATGATACCAAAGTTATGGTCATTCTTTCATTCCAGGGCTTCCCCTTGCCAAACTTATGATGTTGGTTGGAAGTTAATGGATTTTACCCATGCTTCCACAGATTATTTAGCATTCAACTAATCCTTCCAAGAAGGTCCTAAGTCTTGATCATTAACCAGGAACATGTCACCTATCAAAACTGATCTATAACTTTAGTTTAATAGGGAGCAACATTCATTTAATAGAGATTATGCATTCCTAACTTCAGATGTTCTTTGAATACTTTGACATGTTTTCCTTCACTAATAACCCATGATATATATTCATACAAATGGGATGCAAATGCCCTTCCAACACTATGTTCTTACTTAGAGTTACAAATAATCATTTACAACAGTTTATAAAAATATAAACAATCAGAGGGAAAACAACAAAATATATTTTACACAACTCTCTTCTGATTTTACGATAAGTTAGGCACATGGAGCAAGAAATTTTACTACTTGAACAGATTATCAAATTCTTCATATAATCAAAACATATATTTCATACCATCACGAAACTTATAATATCATAAATTAAAAATTGAAATACTTATCTAAGAATTTAAGATAGATTGGAAATTGTTGATGGGTGAGCCTCTTTCCACCCAACCATAGTCACAACTATCTTATGTTTTTCCTTTCAGTTGGATACCCCCTAGCTATAAGATGATTCCATGAGAGAAATATCTCACTCAATAACATAAATATACAAATGAAGGCTACTCTCCTTCATCAACATAAATTAGCAAGATTTATCTCCAATTCCACTAGGAAAGGGAGGTTTCCCTTGACTTAGGGAGTCACAACCGTTAGCTTGAATAACTACGTACCAAAAATTTGTAGCCATGTTTATCAACTTGATTTAGAGATTCTTACTTTATATTTATCACTCAGAAACTAGAGAAATTGACTTTCCTCTCTGTTGCTATGAACCAAAGGTGTTTTTTCTGAATATTCTCTTCTTAATTTTGTAGGTCTCTTACCACCTTCTGACCTCTCTCATTTTGTGGGTCCATTTTTCCACAAATTCAAGGCCAGTTCAGAAGTCTCTAGATGGGTACTTTTATGCCCATGCCTTTTAAGGAAGGAAGTTATGGTACAACTCCCCCATTCTTTCCCCATAATAGTGGGAAGTTAGTAGTTCAACTACCAACTTCCTTCATTAATTGAAATTCTAGGAAAATGGGCAATCTAGGTTTTCTTGAATATTAAATTGGAAAGTAAATTTCCTCACCATTTTCCTCTCATGGAATCATTTTTTGTGTAAATGATCGACCCATCAACAAAATTATTTTATTATCATTAAAATGGATTTTATCATTTTAATTGTTCATCATGGTCCAAAACGTTAATCATACTAGCCATGACTCATGGCGACATTTAGACATTTATTTACATACTAGGCAAAACTAGGTGTTACATTCCCCTCCCCCTTAAAGGAACATCGTCATCAGTTTTCTACTTGCCGATGTAAATACTATGTACAATAGTGAACAAAAATGGGTATTCCTTTCTCATGGCTTCCTCTAATTCCCAAGTGGCCTCATCTACTCCAAAATGTTTCCAACACACTTTGTCCTACACAATGGATCGGTTCGAAAGGAGGGTCTATTTCCTATCTATTATGCATTGAAGCTTGGGTTGGATTCTCCCTTGGGTTCCACCTAAATCATAGACCAATAAATTACATGATTAACATCATGAACATATTTCTTAAGCAAAGATACATGGAAAACATTGTGTGGTTTCACTATGGGAGGTAAGGCTAGTCTATAGGCTATCTGTCCCACTCTCTTGAGAATTTCAAATGGCCCACAACAACCTAGTGCCAACTTGGCACAATTTCCCATTCCTAGGGATCTTGTCTTAGGTTTTTTTTGGAGATACACATGTTCTCCCACTTTGAACTCCCTTTGATTTATGTTCTTGTCTGCATAATGTTTCTTCTTGTCTTGAGCCACTTTCAAATTTTGTTTTATCTTTGTTGTTTCTATTTCCATTTCCTTTAACATGTTTGGTCCAAGAGTGATCCAGTCTCCTGGATTATCCCAATTGATTGGTATTTTACACTTTCTACCATATAATTCCTCAAAAGAGCTCATATTTAATGACTCTTGATAGCCATTGTTGTAGGAAAATTCTACTAAGGGTAAGTAGTCTTCCAACTTCCTGGGCTAATGCATTGCATACATCCTCAGCATGTCCTCTAACACTCGGTTCACCCTCTTTGATTTTCCATCAGTTGGGAGATGGTAAGTTGTACTAAATTCTAATTGAGTCTCAAAGCTTGTTAACAATGCTTTCCAAAAATTTGAAGTGAATTTGACATCCCAATCTGATATGATCGTCTTTGGAATGCCATGCAACCTGAAAATATCCTTCATAAAAATATCAACAATGTCAATTTCTTTATGGGTATATTTCACTAGAATAAACTGAGCTTCCTTACTCAATTTATCCACAACCACCATGATTGAATCATTTTGTTTTGTTTTCCTTGGTATTACAATGATAAAGTACATTGATATGACTTCCCATTTCCATTCAGGAATTGGCAAAGGCTGCAAAAACCCTACTGGGTGCTTGTAATCCACTTTGACCTGCTTACATTCCAAGGATTTGGCAATGTACTCATCTATTTTATTTTTCATTCCTAGCCAATAATACAACTTTCTTGTGGCTATTATCATTTTTTGGTATCCAAGATGACTAGAATATGGGCTTATATGAAGCTCGTCCATTATGATCCTCTTCAAGTCAGCTAAACATGGGACATACAATCTTCCCTTGTAGGTCAAAAAATTGTTCTCTAACAGTTGGTATCCATTGTACTTTGTCCCATTTGGCTCCTATTCCATGTATACTTTTACACTCCTTAAGTGTTCATCTTCTTCATGTGATTTTCTAATTTTTTCCTTGATATCTGATTCACGTGTTCTTATGGTATCCATTTGAATGATTTGAATACTTTTGCTAAGTGCATCTATTGTTGGTTCTCCTTACCTTTAATGTGTCATATTTCAAAATCAAATTCATTGATAAGGTTCATCCATCTAGATTGTATAGCATTCAATTTGGGCTGGTCAAATAAATATCTCAGCCCACTATGGTCAGTCTTGAGTACAAAATTTCTTCCCAACAGATAATGTCTCCACATATTTAGAGCATGCACTATGTTAGCAAGATCTAAGTCATGAGTCACATAATGAGTCTCATTTTTATTCAATTTTCATGACTCATAACCAACTACATGGTCATCTTTTATCAGAACCCCTTTGAGTCTCTCCTTGCAAGCATATGTACATATTAAGAAATATTTATTTGGATCAACAATCTTCGGGATAGGTGCATTGGTTAGAAGAGACTTTAACTACTAAAAACTAGCTTCACAATCTATTGTCCAAACAAATTTCACTCCATTTGAGAACCCTTGTATGAATCTTCTATAATACCCAACTAGGCCCATGAATGACCTCACTTCTATCACATATTTTGGTGCAGGCCAATTCATGATGGCTTTAATATTTTTAGGGTCCATTGCTACTCCTTCCTCAGAAATAGCATGGCCCAAGTAATGGTCTTGTTTATGAAAGAAATCGCATTTACTAAATTTGGCATAGAATTTTTTTTCCCTTAACACTTGCAACACTAATATGATATGTTCCTCATGCTCTTTCTTATTCTTGGATTAAATCAAGATGTCATCAATGAACTCTAATACAATGTTTTCCAAATATTTTCTAAGGATATTATTCAATAGGCGGATAAAGGTGGTTGGTGCATTTGTAAGTCCAAATGGTACCACCAAGAACTCATAGTGCCCATACCTTGTTCTAAAGGTAGTCTTGTATATTTCCTCATCTTTAATTCTTAATTGATAGTACCTAGACATGATGTCTATTTTTTAGAATATTGTAGCTCCTCTCAGTTGATTAAAGAGATCATCGATCCTTGGTAGCAGGTACTTATTATTGATAGTCGTTTTATTCAGTTGTCTATATTCAATACACAATATAAGTGTGCCATCCTTCTTTTTAACAAATAAGGTGGGTTCTCCCTCGAGAGACACACTAGGCCTTATGTATCCTTTCTCTAACATTTCTTTCAAATGTAGTTTAAGTTCCACCAAATTAGGTGTGTCGATTATATAAGGTGCTCTAGACATTGGTACTTCTTCTGGCATGAGTTCAATGGAGAAATCAATGTCCCTCTTGGGAGGTCAACCCGATATCTCTTCTGGAAAAACATATTTGTACTCCCTTAGCACTGGTTGATCTTCAATGCTAGGATTATTCTCTTCAAATTATTCTAACACGTGTATGGAATATAAGGGACATCCTTTTCTGCAATACTTATTTACTTGTAGTATTGAAATCTATCTCATAGATATAGGTTTCTACACTCCTTGTAAGGTTATTTTCTTTCATTCCTCATCTTCGCACTCTAAGTTTTTATTATAATAGTCTAGTTTGGATTTATGAGCAGCGAACAAATACATGCCAATCAGAAAATCATATGATCCCAATGGAAGTATACTTAGGATTGCTTGTCTGGGAAACCCATTCATATCAAATTGGCATGCTTTAATAACTTCAATTACCTTCCTTTTGGGTTCCTGTGGCTAGTTGTACCAACAATGACTTCTTATGTCTTTCCTTATGTTAAACACATGCTTCAACAATTTGTGGTTAAATGTAACTCAAATTAGATCCGGGGTTAATTAAAATTGAAATAGAGAAGTTGGCAAGTTTACCTTGTATTTCTACCATTGAAGCTTGGTGATCTGCTTGTCGATTCTCAATTGTTGCATAGATTTATGGGGAACTCATAGCCACATCATTGACTATAGTGGCCTCTTGGATATTATAGACCCTCCTATTATGATTTTTTCTATGAGGGTAGTCCCTCAATGATTCTCTTCTCCACACTCCCAACACCTTAGTGGCCCTTTCTTTGGGTCTTCACTCTTTTCTACTAGTGGTCCAAAAGTCGTATTCTCACATTTGGGTGGGAAAATTTTGGTGTTGTGAACTTCTAGTTGGAAAAATTGACCTAGTATTCTTTCTATAATTCTTAAATCTTGAGGATTTGAATCCTTACTTCTTGAGTCCCATCTTATCATTTTTCTCCCACACCTTATTGTGATTTGTCTCATGCTTGGACTGATCACAAAAACACTTTTCCTTTCTTATGGTGTCTTCAAGTGTTTTGGGTTTATCAAATTCAATCCAACCTTGGAAATATTGTGGCAACCCACTGAGAAAACGCTACATCTTCACTTTATCATCCTTTATGTAACGTACATACCTCAACAACTCAAGAAATATGTTCACATAATTTTCCATAGTGACCTAGACCAATTTGAGTTCATGGAAGTCATTTATATTTTCATCATAGTACTTATCAGATAGGTACTTTTTACTAAAGAATTCCTCAAATTGCTTCCAAGATATCTGTATCTCACGGATACATGTCACATTTTTAAGATCCAACACCAGATGGAGGCCTTTCTATTCAGGTTAAATATGGTTACTCTAGCCTTCATGTTCTTAGAGTGGTCATGTACCATGAATTATTTTTTTAGGCCCAATAACCATGCCTCTGCTTCTTCCCTTTTTTTGATATATCCATCAAAAATAGGTGACTTGGATTTCTTGAATTCCTAGGGTATGGAAGTCTTTGGATGCTTCTTCCTCTTCCTCTTTCTTTGGGACTCTAAAATGACCTCAGCACTGTACAATTCCTCAAAGCTCTCTTCCTTCTCTCTAGGGGATTTCATGGATGAATCCTTGCTAGCTACATGTCTCTTGGCACCATGATGTTCCTTATTTAAGGTACTTTTCTCTGTATTTTTTTTTGTTGGACCATGATTTTGAATTTATGGTGGGATTTGTGTCTTCTTGGACTGAGGCCTCTCAATCTCACTAGTTGATGGTCCATGTTGCAACTATCTTTGGATATTGGATAGGATTTGTCATATTATTGAATTTAATTCAATTTTTTTTTTCTTTCTCTCTGATGAAATTTTCATTATCAACCTTAAAGCTTCAAAGCTCTACCATTAGGATCCTTACAATTTTTGTTAAGGTTTGAAGAGTTTCCACCATCCTCCTCTCCCCTGAATCTTCTTCTATGTTATGGGAAGTCTGTTCCATCCCAGGATAGGTTACCATTTCTCTTACTATTGTGACTTCTTATGTGTTGAAACAAACACCACTGTCAGTTGATCATTCAAATAGAATTTTATATATCTCAAACATTTTCTTGGGAAAGGTATTCATTGGCATACATAGCATGTAAATGAAATTCCATTCCCCTGCAAGCTTCACTCAACAATATTTATTAGAGTACATCCAACACTGTAATTTTCTGCAGAACCTTAATAAAGTAGAAGAAAGCATCAATTCTATCATGCAAAATTCAAGCATCCAAGAAGGGTAAAAATCAGTCTTATTCCTTTTAATAATTTATATAAACTCTTTTAAATTAAACTAGCTCTTTTATGTTTTATTGTTACCATTGAACTTCTTGAGCCCATACAGCGTGAGTGTTGTAACCATGCTCTGATATCATTCGGTAACCTAGACCCATCCTTTAGGTTCTCTTAAAGGGGTGGGGTATCAAAAATTTTGTTTTCCTTATCCATCTCAAAACCTCTTTTTGAGGGCACCATAATCTTCTTCTCCTCAAGAGAAAAATGTTCCTCAATCTGGACTCTGGATCAAAAGTTATGACCCTTTAAAGATTTCACTGAGAATAACAAGCCCGTACACTGCCACATGGAAGGTGACATGGAATCACATGAGGTGATGATGTGTCATTATACATGGCGAATATGCAACATGGTAAACTCATATTCCATTGGACCGGGTGTAGCACCTTACACCCCTAAAGTCTTTTTAGGTTAAATAAATCTTTACATTATAATCCACTCCTTAGGATTTTATCTATTTAATCCACATTATTGTTAATTAATTCTCATTAATTTAACACCCCACTTAATGACATTTTTGCTTAATCTATTTCATTGGTCTGGCAATTACCGAGAGTTTACCTTACCCCGAGTGTATTTCCTATCGCTCATGCCTTCTTACCATTTTCTCGAGATTCGATGTTATCGTGGAAAACTAATAATAATATTTATATTATATTTCATCAAGATTTAATTAAGTTATAATATGATGCACCTGCCTTCGGGTATATCAAACATGACTTTTTACCATTTCCAAGCTCCATCTATGATATCTCGATGGATTCATTAAAAATAATATTTTATATATCATAAAGCATTGGGGTTCATTATAGATTTATATTATAATTGCATCGACCCCCGAACATGTCTCTTACCACACGCACCTTTCCCTCTTCATCTCTCAGTTCATGATAGCCCGATGAGGTTTAATGATATTATATTACATCTCCCCCCAGGTACATCACATTTATGCACCCCTTCTAATATCAATATCTCGGTGCCCGATAGCCCGATGGGTTTAATATTATTATATTCTATCAGCTCCTGGGTGTATTAAATTTAAGCACACCTTCTTATATCAATCTCTTGGTGTTGGTGAGATTAATATTAATATTGTTTTATTATGTTTATTATATTTAATCAGCCTCCAGGGATCTCACGTAACACATGCATCCTACCAATCTCAATCTCTTGTTTCTCGATAGCTCCCTTTGGAGTTTAATAAAAATTATTTAATTTTTTTTTATTTCATTAATCGGCCCTCATTGATCTCATGTAGCAAATGTACCTTACAATCTCAATCTCTCAGTGACCGATAGCTATGAATGGAGTTTAATAATAGTATTTTATATTATGTTTATTTCATGAATCGGCCACCAGAGATCTCACATAGAAAATGTACCTTACAATCTCAATCTCCTAGTGCCCGACAACTCAGGTGGATTTTAATATTATTAAATGTTGAGAGTAAGGGAAAATCTAAATCCCAATTTTTGAAATTAAATAAAACAAGCATAAATTAACAGTGATATCCCCCTCTGGTAACTTAACAAAATTATTTCTTTGCCCAGAGGAAGGAAAATATTTCTAGCTTCTCTTCTCACATGCCTAGGAAAAAATTTCATGGTTTTTAATGTAATACTTCCTCCTCCTAATATTCCACTTATTAACACAATACATGGTAAATTTGGAAAATTATGAAGAGTTACTATCCTTCGTACACCAAGTAAATTTCGCTCAAGAAACCATATTAAAATATATAAACACATATATTTATTTATTTGAGTTTCTTTCTATAAGATAAAATCTCTTAGAAATAAAATTTCCCACAATAAAATTTCATTTTTACCAAGACTTACTGCCCACCTAAAATCATGCAAATATTTACTACTATTTAGGAAAAATCCATCGTTTTGGGTCTTTACCTTTGGACATGGTTTTACGTAATAATTTTATTCATATCGTGTCTTAATAAGGAATAAATTAAATACAAAACACATAATTCCTAATTTGATTGTATTCCACACAATCCTCATGTTAAATACTTTATCCTCTCAACTAGATATCCTAGGCTTATGAGACTAATGTTATGGTCATTCTTTCGTTCCAGGGCTTACCCCTTGCCAAAACTATTGTGTTGGCTGGAATTTAAGGGCTTTTACCCATGCTTCCACATATTATTTAGCATTCAACTAAGCCTTCCAACAAGGTCTTAAAGATTGATCATTAACCAAGAACAATTCACCTCCCAAAAATGATCTATATAAACTTCGTTATAATAGGGAACAACATTCATTTAATAGAGATTATACAGTCCTAACCTCAAATTTTATGTGAAGACTTTGACAAATTAGTCTTCACTACTAACCTGTGAGTTATGTTCATACAAATGGGCTACAAATTCCCATCCTATTAATACCCCAAGGCTAAACCCCAATTTTAATGTAAATTTAATTGTACATATAGGATGGTGAAACATGGCGCACGAGTTTTGGGTATAGTTAAGTGTCTACGAACCAAGGAAAGAGTGTGCACCCATTTCATAACCTTGTGTGCATCTGAGTAAATGCATGAGGATTTTCATGTGCACGAACCAAGGAAAGAGTTCATGTCCATTTCATAGTTTTGCGTGCACCTAAATAAGTGCATGGGTACGCTTCAAAGTGCACACCAGACCGTGCATGTAGCCAGGATATTTTGGGGCCAAAGAGCCTTTGTATATATGTATATGGAGGCCACAACTTCTGTGCAGTTATTAGGCTTGAGAGCCTGGATTGCGGAAAAGGCCAATGTGCTTATTTTTGTAAAATGTAATTGCAATAAGATATTAATAAAACATATGACTGCGTGCAAACCAATCAAACGAAAAGAGGCGGGGGCTTAAAACTCCACTAGAATGGCAAAGGGGTGTGAAGCTTAAAGGGAATATTTTGATAACATTTCCAAAAGTATAATTATGGGATATGTATTTATCTTAAGTTCCTAAGGAATGGAAATGGTTCATGAAGTGGAGCTAAGTTATCTCTTAAGGTGACAAGTGTCCAATTATAATCATGCAAATATGTTGTTGGGCCTTAGTGTATTTTGGGGGATTCGCTCATTCCTTCATCATGAAGACCAACTTTCCTCTGGAAGGCATATGTATCTGGATGTAACTTGTTTCCATCACATAACCCTGTACTTAAGAAGGTCTGCATGTTTTTCGAAGAATTAGGTTGTCAGGCCTGTGTTTGTCGAATAAGTAGGTTTTCAAGCCCGTGAGAATTCTTTCTAGGCGATAGAAATTATGGGAATTGCTTTCCCAAGGTGCTCAGTTGCAGCTATAGGGCCCTAAGACTTCCTGTTTGACCTATTGTTGAAGCTCTGGAAGGGAAGTGGGGAAACCCAAGGACTATTAAGAAGAGAAGGGGCACACTTTATGGGGTGGGATGGGCATGAGGGGAATGAGGGACTATAGTTTGTTTTTTGGGGTTGGCACCTTTGTCTGAGTGTTTTCACTGTGGATAGACCTTATCTTGGCTTAGGAATCCTTTTCCCAGGTGGATTTTTATCCCCAACTCGAGGGTGAACTATTGTTGAGAGTTTCTGAGTGGTAAATTCTATGGTTGGGAGGAACATATGATATCTGTGTGTAGTTGGTGGATTACAACAAAAGATAAGTATCTTATTATGTGTATTATTATCTGAGTAATGTGCATATACATGTTAAATATATTATGCATTACAATTGTATATATATTTGTGCATGGATTATATATGTTGTAGAACTACATGTTTATTGCATATGTAGGGAATGGGTCATGATGGTTTATATGTGTTTATATAACATTTAACATGTGAATTATTATGGTATTTTTGTCTATGGAATTGGTACATAATTATGTTTGGTTGTGCAT
>ML779575.1:1236566-1269536 GCA_009831015.1 Picea engelmannii | reverse complement strand
AATGAAACATCTCATATCAACTAACACAACACATTTATAGTGAGAAAACCTCAAAACAGAGGAAAAAACTCACAACCATAATAACAATCTCAATATTCCATTACATTATCAAATAATGTCTTATAATCTCAGATACATTGAAAAACCATGCAAATTATAGGTTTCGATCTATAGTTATTTTATCCTTATCTATCTCTCTAATTAGCTTTTACTCTTCACACACACACACACACACACAAACAATTGGGTCCCTTTCCCTATTTATCCTATGACTGGGAAAGCACCCACCATGTTTGACTTCTTCTTCATGTAAGGTATTCAACAAATAAAATTGGGGATTTTACCCCCAAAAGTGAGCTAGATTTGTGGGTAAGTACATAAGTTGTGCATTGCTTATGTTACATGCATAGATTATATGTTTCAGTGTGTCTCTATGTGTGATTGTCTTCCTTATGTGCGATTTTGTTTCTTATGTGCAATTTGATTTCTTATGTGAGTGATTTCTTGACTTATGGTAGTGAGTATGTCTCATATATGCATGAGTGCATCACTTACATAAATATTTTAAGTACATGGGATTAGGTGCATACGTTAACTACACAAACTTCAATATCAATAACATAGTCACTATTGTATATCAAAAGATATTGAAATTCTCAAAACTTAGTAAATCCGCAAAATAATAAAAAACAACCCAAATTATACTTTCTCTATGTGGGTCCCTATGGGTCTGATTCCATTAACAAACATACATGTAAATCCCACTATAATATTTCTGGCTATGTATTCTAGACCCAAAACAAAGTTTATATGTAGGAGTTATGGTTCCAATACGTTAATAAATGAAAATTGTGAATTACCTCCTGATAAAAGTTATAATAACCTTACTACTTACCTATTGTAGTCACGGTGTAATTGGTAAGTCGCCTCATGGATTCAAATCCCTAACGAAGCCAATATGCTACTACAATACACAAAAATGGGATGCATGATATGGAAATGAGATGCATGACCTTTTTTGGAATCTTTTTTGTGTCAAAATGGGATGCATATATGGAAATGGGATGCATGACCTTTTTTGGCATTTTTTTTTTTTTATGTTTTCTATCCCATTTGCATATAATGTTATTTTCATAACTATTGGGAGAATCCACTATATTTTTATTTGTTTGTTGATGTTTCATATCCATATCATAATTCATATTTAGGACCCAAAGACAAAGTGAAAAGATGAGATGATATACAACAAATACTACAGAGAAAGGGAGAAGGAAACTTAAAATATCGATTGTTAGGAAGAAACCCTAAAATTATATATTAATGCTAAGTTGTGTTTTTTAATATTTAATAATATTATTAGTACTAATATTAATAGTACTAATAAAAACCCTAAGAAAAACAAGCAAAAGTGACACAAGAAGGATGTGATGAGCACACAAAATAAGACACAAACAAACAAGTTGAGACACCAAGCTTTAGTGTATACTTTTTAATTGCAAACACTCAATAAAAATGAAAACAACATACAAAGAAGAAGGATGTCAGAATGTTGTATTGTAGTGTTTGTTATGTTGTTGGTTTAAGGATCCAGACTTGAAGCAAATTTATGCTATTAGAATATATTTTTAATAGGAGAATATATGTTTATCGAAGTATTATTAAGTTAAGTTGTGATATTTATTGAGTTTATAGAGGGTTATAGTTACAATTATTTTCATATCCCAATTAGAGCTACACATCTATAGTTTTTCATGATAGATTTGGAGATTGTGGCTTACATCAATTTTCCAACTATAGTAAAGGATCGGTGTAACCTACCCACCCCTTAGGTTCTCTTAAAGCAGTGGGGTATCAAAAAAACGTTTTTCTTTATCCATCTTGAAACCTCTTTTCAAGGGAACCATCATCTTATGCTTGTCAAGAGATTTCCAACGATATAAAATATGCCTTGATCCGAACTCTAGATCAAAAGTTATGGCCCTTTAAATATTTTATTGAGAATAACAAGCCCATACAGTACCACGTGCAGGTGACATGGAATCACGTGAGGTGATGGTGTGTTATCATACATGGTGAATATGTGACGTGGTAGAGTCACATTCATTGGACCGGGTGTATCACCTTACACCCCTAAAGTCTTCTTATGTTAAATAAATCATTGCATTATAATCCATGCCTTAGGATAATCCACATTATTGTTAATTAATCCTCATTAATTTAACACCCCACGTAATGACATTTTTTCTTAATCTATTTCACTGTTCTGGTAATTACCGAGAGTTTTCTTTACCCCGGGCATATTTCCTATCGCACATGCCTTCTTACTATTTTCCCGAGAGCTCCAATGTTCCGGTGGAAAACTAATAATAATATTTTATATTATAATTAACCAAGATTTAATTAAGCTATAATATGATGCACCATCCTCGGGTATAACAAACATGAGCTTTTACAATTTCCAAGCTCCGACTATGATATCCCAATGGATTCATTAATAACAATATGTTGTATATCATAAAGAAACGAGGTTTATTAAATTAGATTTATATTATAACTTCATCTATCCTCGAGCATGTATCTTACCACACACACCTCTCCCCATCCATCTCCCAATGCCTAATAACCTGGTGAGGTTTAATGATATTATATTATGTAACACTTCACCCCTAAATACCCTTTCTAGGGATGGGGCATCAAATTTTTGTTCTTCCTAACTATCTCAAATCCTAACTCTAGGATCTCCATTGGATTCTTCTTTCCATGAACTTTCCAATGGTTGCTTCTGCACTAAAATATGAGCTCTAGTTTGCAATTTATGGCCTCTCGAAGCTACCCGGGGCATTATTAGTTGGAGTCTTCAGCATTCGACACTGAACATATCATTTTCCTAATCCCTGAAGTCTCAAAATATCACCACGTGGCCTTAGCCATTCGGCAAACGATGTTCGACATTTTAGACTGAATGTCCCTCTATTTCGACATTCGGTGGTCGACAATCAGCGTTTCGGCGATCGCCGGTCCTCATTGAAAGTTCGTCGTTCGATCATCGACGATCTTCATGAACATCCCTTTTTCCATACTGTGCCCAAAACTCCTGAACTCCTGAAATCTCACCACATGGCCTTAGCCCTTCGTCGGTCGACATTCGACCTTTTATTTTGGACGTTATTATATTGTACCATGCTCCACATCTTTCGAACTCCCGAAGTTATCCAAACTCCTGAAGTCCCGGACATGTCACCATCCATGTAGGCCAAGCAGGCACGAACCAAAAGTTGACACGCGACGAGGATCAAGGGGTGACATGTGTCCTCGATAGGGGTGACATGTGTCATGCTCTAACAAGCATAAGGGGTATGTGAATCGACCAAATATGGTTGACACGTGGCACCTTAGTTGTGGGTCTATGTCACCCAAGATGACGTCAGTGAGCCATGTCAACCCCCATCATATGGTGGATATTTACCCATGTGGGTCCATAGATCCATAGTCCTTGTTACTTCGTGACTCTGAGTTTCAGATCTTATTGAGTCCTCTCGACGTGAATCCCACGAAGAGCCAAGTCTCCAGACTCTTGGATCTGGCACCACATGTCCTCTTCAACCAATGGTCGAGATTTACTTCGGAGTTTGTGACTTCGGCAGTTTACAAACTTCGTAGATTCTTGGCCAGGTTCCTCCAGAGAACGAAGTATCTGAACTACGGGATCACTTTCCACATGTACCTAGCATCTATGACTAGGATTTACTCTGGATTGCAAACCTTCGAGGCAACTCACGCATCTCTATATTGCTGAATACTTGGAACTCCGGATAACCAGTGATCTATGGACATGTGTCCCTCCATATTCAATGGTCAAGATTTACTCCGTGACTCCGGCATTCG
This sequence comes from Picea engelmannii, assembly GCA_009831015.1. Classification (NCBI taxonomy): domain Eukaryota; kingdom Viridiplantae; phylum Streptophyta; class Pinopsida; order Pinales; family Pinaceae; genus Picea; species Picea engelmannii. The sequence continues at coordinate 1,265,651 of ML779575.1, read as the reverse complement.
GGAGTTTTCGATGGTAGTCCACTCATATTCTTCTGAGGTGGGACTTTGTCGAAGCACTTAATGCTTCCCTTCCTAAGTCTGATTTAATGATTGAGAGGGGTCTACATTGGATCCAAAGATCGATGGCCCTTGTCGATTCGTGACTTCGGCCTTTGGCTATTTTCGAGGGTTGTGGAATCATAAGTTCTGAAGTCTGAAAGCCGAAAGAGATAGCCCCTTTTTGGACTAGCACAGAGTTTTGAGGCCTTGGTCACATGGTTCTTTTGGAAAATATTGTGGGCTAAGCGCAAATTCTTTTTGTAGAAAAGGGGTTAACAAAATGGGAATGATCCCTCAGTTATATGGGTGAATAGTCTAAAGGGAAACACCCTTCTCACACAGATATGAACTTTGACATTCCCTCTAAGGAGAATTCAAAGGATAGGCAGGACTTAGGCATTTTAGTTACTCCTATCCCAACTCTCCTGCGAACTCACATCCCATGACTCTCTAACAGTTAAACTGAGATAAATTAAAGATCATAGATATATAACAATTTACAAAAACCAAAGAGAATTTCTAATAATTGTTCAAATACTGAAAGACTTAATCATAAACACATACATCTCATCATCACATCCAATATAATACACAGAATATGAGAATACTTATCAGAACTGGAAAATGTGACGCAATTATTGAAAGGGGTGCTTGTTTTCTCCTAATCATAGGCACAACCACTCCTATTGGATTTACCACTCGCCAACCCTGAGATAGACCATGATGCTCTGAGAGAGATTCTTTCTCTTAGCTCCACAACAGTCATGGATGAAGGTTACTCTCCTCCTCCCATAGGAAATTGGAAATTGGTTTTCTCTACTCCAAGCAAGGAGGTATGCACGAGTACTTCCTTATTCACTCGTCAGCCTCATTTATCAGCTTGTACCCAAACCCTTCCTATGGCTTCTCTTAGCTAGAATAATCTTACTTATTATCTTTTCCTCTCAACTCCGGAGTCGAAGTATGCTTTCTTCTCTTCTTGAAAGAGTGTTTTCTCTACACTTCTATCTTCGTCGATCTATCTCTATCCTTGAATTACCTCCTTTCTTTTCTTCCTCAGCAAGGTTGTGTGGTTATGAATCCAAATTCGTGGTCATTCCTGGAATCCTTACAGATGGGTACCCTGCCCCATCTCCTCATTAACTCTTGAGGATGGCCTTCCAACTACCAACTTAACTAGTAATTCATTTATGGGTCAGAGGATTGTTGAGCAATTACACCCAGTAGGTATTGGTTTAGTGAGGGTCATCTCAACCATTCTCGGTTTCCCCTCACCATCTCTCTCATAGAATCCATGGTCTATCTTGGCAAACTTTCCCCCTTTCAGCAATTGTGCAACACATATCAAATTTCTATTAATAACAAAAAATTCATACATTGGCCCTTTGATACAAAGGTTGATCAAATCAAACATTCACACATATTTAGTCTACCATAGTCTCTTGGCCAGTTATAGTTATATTTAAAAATTGGGGGAAACAGGGGTATTACAATCCCCTCCCCCTTAAAGTGACATCGTCCTCGATGTTCTATATTTCGATGTGCTCTATATGTACAGAAGTAAACAAAAACGGATATGTTTGTCTCATGGAATCCTTCATTTCCCGTGTAGCCTCATCTAGGCCAAAGTGTTTCCACTACACCTTGACATGTGCAATGGTTTTGTTCCTAAGTGGGGTTTCATTCCTGTCTATTATGCATTGAGGTTATTGCAGGAATTCTCCCTTGGCTTCCACCTGAATCATAGACTAGTCAATAATATGTTTAGAAACATGTACATACTTCTTTAATAAGGAAACATGGAACACATTATGTGCCTTCACTATGGGAGGAAGTGTTAGTCGATAGGTTATTGGTCCCACTCTATCCAAAACTTCAAAGGGTCTACAATACTGAGGTGCCATATTGGCACAAGCTCCCATCCTCAAGGAGCTTCTCCTGGTTCTAACTTAGAGATAAACATGATCCCCTACTTTGAACTCTCTAGGAGTCCTTTTCATGTCTGGATAGCTCTTTTGTATATCCTAGGATATCTTCAGATTTTGTCTTATCTTAATCACTTGTTGTTCCATTTCCTTTAGCATATTTGTCTCGTTTGTAACTCTGTCTACTAGGTTGTTTCAGTTGATTGGAATGTTGCAGTTTCTTCCATAGAGGGCTTCAAAAGGGCTCATTTTCAATGACTCTTGATAGCCATTGTTGTAGGAAAATTCTACCAGTGGTAGGTAGTCCTCCCACTTCTTGGGTTGATTCATTACATGCATCCTCAACATGTCATCTAACACTTGGTTTACCCTCTATGTTTTCCCATCAGTTTGAGGGTGATAAGATGTACTAAAGAGAAATTTTGTTCCAAAACCAACAAACAAAGACTTCCAAAAGTTTGACGTAAACTTTGTATCTTTTTCGGATATAATTTCCTTAGGCATGCCATGCAATCTAAATATCTCCTTCATGAAAATGCTGGAAATATCTATTGCCTTGCAAGTTGACCTAACAGGTATGAAGTGAGCAGCCTTGCTCAGCTTATCCACAACCACCATGATGGCATCGTTCTGTTTGGTTGATCTTGGTAATCATGTGATAAAATCCATGGAGATGGTTTCCCATTTCCATTCAAGAATTGGTAGGGGCTGCAACAACCCAGCTAGATGTCAGTGATCTGCCTTGACTTGCTGACATTCTAGACACTTAGCTAAGTAATCAGCTATTTCATTTTTCAGTATGGGCCAATAGAATAGTTTCCTAGTGGCTTTGATCATTTTATGATAACCAGGATGACCAGTATATGGTCTTTTGTGTAGTTCATCCATTATGAACCTCTTCAATTCATCACAATTTGGAATATATAATCTGCCCTTGTAAGTCAGTAGGTCATCATTAAGTATCTGATAACTATCATACTTCAGCCCTGTGGCCTCTTGCTTTAGGTATGATCTCACAGTCTTGAAAAATGCATTTGTTTCTTGTGTAGTTTTGACCCTCTCTTTGATGTCTTATTCACTAGTGCTTACAGCTTCCAAGTGAACTACTTTCATACTTCTATTAAGGGCATCAACCAACCTATTCTCCTTTCCTTTGATATGTTTGATTTCAAAATCAAACTCACTGAGATCCATCCACCTAGCTTGTCTCACATTGAGTTTTGTTTGGTCAAACAAATACCTCAACCCAATATGGTCTGTCATAAGTACAAATCTTCTACCTAATAGGTAATTCCTCCACATTTTTAAAGCATGAACTATGGCAACCAATTCCATATTGCGGGTCACATAATTGACTTCATGCTCATTCAATTTTCTGGATTCATAGCAAATTACATGTCCTTATTGCATAAGGACTCCTCTGAGCCCTTCCTTGCAGGCATTTGTACACACAAGGAACTCCTTGTTTGGGTTTGCAATCTTCAGCACATACGCATTGGTTACAAGGTATTTCAGATCTTGAAATATTTCTTCACATTCTGATGTCCAAGTGAATTTAACCCCCTTTTTTCTGAAGGGAGATGATTGGGAAACCAATCTTGGGGAATACTTTTATGAATCTCCTATAGTATCCTACCAGGCCCATAAAGGATCTGATATTAGATACATCCTTTGGGGTAGGCAAATCCATGATAGCTTTAATATTGCCAGGATCAACTGCCACTCCTTCCTCATAAATAACATGGCCTAAGTAATGGACTTGTTTCTAGAAAACGTCACACTTACTAAGCTTAGCATAGAGTTGATTTTCTCTTAGTACCTGTAGTACTAGCTTGAGATGTTCTTCATGCTCTTCCCTATTCTTGGAATAGATTAGAATATCATCAATGAAAACCAACACAAACCTATCCAAGAAATTTATGAATACGTTATTCATTAAGCACATAAAAGTGGTTGGTGCATTGGTAAGCCCAAATGGCACCACCACAAATTCATAGTGAGTGTATCTTGTCCTAAAGGTTGTCTTGTGAATGCCTTCATCTTTAATTCAGACTTAATGCTATCCAGACCTCAAGTCAATCTTGGAGAAGATTGCAGCACCCCTTAATTAGTCAAACAAGTCATCGATCCTTGGCAAGGGATACTTATTCTTGATGGTCATCTTATTGAGTTGTCTATAATCTATGCACAGTCTAAGTGTGACATATTTGTTTTTCACAAACAAGGTTGGGGATCCCTAGGGAGACACACTAGGTTGAATGTAGCTTTTGTCCCACATCTCCTTCAGTTGTAGTTTGAGCTCAACTAGCTCTGGTGTACTGATTCTATAGGGTGTTCTAGACATTGGCACCGATCCTGGTACAAGTTCTATTGAAAATTCAATGTCCCTTCTTGGAGGTAGACCTGGCACCTCTTCTGGGAATACATATTTATATTCTCTTAATATCGGATGGTCTTCTAGGCTAGGTTTTTCATTCTCAACAGAGTTTAGCATTTGTATTGCATACAAGGGACATCTCTTTCTACAATACTTCTTCACTTGGAGGGCTGATATTTGTCTCATTGATACATGATTTTGAATCCCTTGTAGGTTTACCCTTCTTCCTTCTTCATTTTCACACTCCAAAGTTTTACTATAAAATTCCAACTTGGTTTTGTGGGAAGCCAACCTATCCATGCCAATCAACAAGTCATGAGATCCTAAAGGGATTATGTTTAGGTTTGCTTGCGTGGGAAACCCACTTATAACAAATTGGCATGTTGGTATGACCTATGTTACTTTTCTTTTGGTTCCAGCGGCTAGTTTCACTAGCCATGATTTAACATGTTTAACTTGTTGCAATTTACATTTCTCAAGAGTTTGAGGGGAAACATAACTCAAATTAGAAACAGGGTCAATTAAAATGGAAACATGATGGTTGGAAATTCTACCTTCCATCTCCACCACTGAAGCTTGGTAGTCAACTTGTCGATTATCCAAGACAGCATAAATTTGTCACAAGATCCTAGCCACATCATTGACTATGGAATCCTCTTGGATGTTGTAGACCCTCCCAGTGTTATGTTGCCTATGCGGACAATCCCTCAACAAATGTTCCTCTCCACAACCCCAACATTTCAAGGGTTCTCTCTTCATGTTATCAGTCTTACTTGGAGCTACTCTGAATGGTTTATTTCCACTATGGGATGGAAAATTTTGTTGATACACACTTCTGGCATGAAGGCTCGTCCTAGAGCTCTTACTAGGGCTCTTAAATCTGGAGGTTTTAAACCCCTTCTTCTTCAATCCCAAATTTTTTTTCTTCTTCCAGTCTTCATGGGGTTTTGTCTTACTCTTGAATTTCTCATAGAAATACCTTTCTTTTCGAATATTATCTTCTAAGATATTTGGCTCATCAAACTCAATTCTGTCATGGTAGGACTGAGGTAAGCCACTAACAAACCGTTGCATATTTACCTTTTCATCCTTTATGTAGGGCACATACCTCATTGGCTCAAGAAAGTTTTTGATATACTCATATATGGTGAGTTGTCCTAGCTTGAGTTCATAGAACTCCTTGGTCTTTCCATCAAAGTACTTTTATGATAGGCACTTCTTCTTGAAGTATTTCTCAAATTGTTTCCATGACAAGTCCTTCTCATGGACTCCTTTGACATTCCTAAGGTCCTCCCACCAAATGGAAGCTTTCCCATTCAGGTTGAAAATGGCTATCCGAGCCTTTAAATTTTCGGAGTAGTCATAGACTCTGAAGTACTTCTTCAATTCGAGTAGCCAAACTTCTACTTCTTCCCCCTTCTTAATCTCTCCATTGAATATGGGTGGTTTGGCTTTCTTGAATTCTTCAGTGTCACGACTCTTGGAATGTTTCTTATTCTTTCCTCGCGTCTGAGAATAAGAACTAGTTTTTCCACTAGAAGATTCCTTGGAGTTGTCGGTGTCCTCACTAGAGGAATCTTCCATTGAATGTCTCATGGCTTCATGTTGGGCCTTCTTTGAGGTGGTCCTCCTAGTGTTGCAACTTTCAGGACCATGCTTATGTATCTCAAGTGGACTTGGATTTTTCTCAGTATGATGATTGTCCACATGACTGGCAGCTAGACCATGTTGCAGTTGTATTTGTATATCTAATAGAATTTGCAGTAGGATTGCATTAATTTTTGTCTACTTTTCCTTCTCCTTGATCAGCCTCTTATTGTCAGCCTTATAACTCTGTAATCCTGCCATGAGGCTTCTTACAATTTCGACCAAATTTAGAGGGGTTTCCACCACCCTCCTTTCATCAGATTCTTCCTCTCTATTGTGAGAGCTCTACCCCAACTCTTGATGTGTCACCATCCTTTATGTTGTATTTCTCTTGTTGTTCATTGACTGCTTGAGTGTTCATAAAACATTTTTTGTTAGTTATCAATATACCAATTCATGAACAACACATATCATTGCAAGGTGAATTCATTTCTTTATTTGGAAACATTAGCAACCTACAGTGCATACTTCCAAAACATATATCAATAGTAGAAGGTGTCATTCCTCTCCTCACTGGAGGTTCAGAAAAGTTTCTTATAGAAGGGGGTAAGGTAGGGTGTTACCCCATAAGTTCTCTAATAATATTTTTATGTGACTCGTACATGAGCCCAAGAAGGCCAAGTGTTTTCACCATGCTCTGATACCAATTTGTAACACACCCGACCCCTAAATACCCTTTCTGGGGATGGGGCATCAAATTTTCATTCTTCCTAAATATCTCAAATTATAACTCTAGGATCGCCATTGGATTCTACTCACCATGAGCTTTCCAACGGTCCTTTCTGCACTGAAATTCAAGCTTTGGTATGCAATTTATGACCTCCCAAAGCTACCTGGGGTGTTATTAGTTGGATTCTTCGATGTTCAGCATTGAACATACCATTTTCCTAATCCCCAAAGTCTTGAAATCTCTCCATGTGGCCTTAGCCATTCGATGATCGGCGTTCAATGTTTTATAATGAACCTCCCTTTCTTTCAGCGTTCGACAGTTGGCAATCAGTATTTCGGCGATCAATGATCATTGTTGAACGTTCAAAATTCGGTGATTGATGATATTCATGAACATCCCTTTTTCCATACTATGCCCAAAACTCTTGAACTCCCAAAATATCTCCAAGTGGCCTTATCCCTTTGGTATTCGGCATTTGACATTTTATGTTGGGCGTTCCTATATTGTACCACGTTCCACATCTTCCGAATTCCCAAAGTTATCCAAACTCCTGGAGTCTCGAACACGTCACCAGCCATGTAGGTCAGGCGGGCACGAACTAGAAGCTGACACGTGGCGAGGTTCAAGGAGTGACACATGTCCTTGATAGGGGTGACACATGTCATGCTCTAACAGACATAAGGGGTATGTGAATTGACCAAATATGGGTGACATGTGTCACCTTAGTTTCAATTCCACGTCACCCAGGATGACGTTAGTGAGCCAAATCAAACCCCATCATACAGTGGAGATTTACACACGTGGATCCATAGATCCACGGTCCTCGTTACTTTGTGACTTCGAGCTTCAGAGCTTGTCGACTCCTCTTGACACGAATCCCCTAATGAGCCAAGTCTCTAAACTCTTGGATCAAGCACCACGTGTCCTCTTCGACCAACGATCAAGATTTACTTTGGTGTTCGTGACTTAGGCGGTTTCCACACTTCGTAGAGTCTTGGCCAGGTTCCTCCAGAGTAAGAAGTCTCCAGACTACGAGATCGCTTGCCACGTGTTCCTAGAATATACGATCAAAATTTGCTCTGGCTTGCAGAGCTTTGGGGTAACTCATGCATCCCTATATCCCCTAATACCTAGAACTCCTGATAACCATTAATCTATGGACACATGTCCCTCCATATTCGACAATCCCAATTTACTCTGTGACTCTGACATTCAGAATTTTTCGACGATAGTCCACTCCTATTCTCCTGAAGTAGTACTTCGCCGAAGCACTTAATGTTTCCCTTCCTAAGTCTGATCTAATGGCTGAGAGGGATCTACATAGGATCCCCAGATTGACGGCCCTTGTCGATTTGCGACTTCGGCCTTTGACTATTTTCAAGGGTTGTGGAATAATAAGTTTCAAAGTCCCGAAGCCAAAAGAGTTAGCCCCTTTTTGGACTAGCGCAAGGTTCCAAAGCCCTGGTCATATGGGTCTCTTGGAAAATCTTGTGGGCTAAGCACAAATTATTTTTGCAAAAAAGGGGTTAAGGACATGGGCATGAGCCCTCGGTCAAATGGGTGAATAGTCTGAAGGGAAATTCCCTTCTCACATATAGATGAACTTTGACATTCCTGCTAATGCAAATTCAAAGGATCAATAAGAATTAGGTGTTTTAGTTACTCCTATCTCAACTCTTATGTAGACTCACATCCCATGACTGTCTAATAGTTAAACTGAGATAAATCAAAGATCATATAGATATAAAATTTTATAGAAACCAAAGAGAATTTCTAATAATTGTTCAAATACTAAAAGACTTAATCATAAACACAGACATCTCATCATCACATCCAATATAATACACAGACTATGAGAATACTTATCAGAATTGGAAAATGTGAAGCAACTGTTGAAAGGGGTGCATGTTTCCTCCAAGCCATAGGCACAACCAATCCTATCGGATTTACCACTAGCCACCCTGAGCTAGACCATGATTCTATGAGAGAGATTCTTTCTCTTTTCTCCATGATAGTCAGGGACGAAGGTTACTCTCCTTCTCCCATAGGAAATTGGAAACTAGTTTTCTCTACTCCAAGAAAGGAGGTTTGCATGAGTACTTCCTCAGTCACTCATCATCCTCATTTATAATATTGTATCCAAACCCTGCCCATGACTTCTCTCAGCCAGAATGAGCTTACTGCTCATATTTTCCTCTCAACTCCAGAGTTGAAGTATGTTTTCTTCTCTTCCTAGAAGAGTGTTTTCTCTACTCTGCTATCTTCGTCGATCTATCTTTGTCCCCTAATTACCTCCTTTCTTTCCTTCCTCAACAAGGTTGTGTGGGTTTTAATCCCAATTCGTGGTCAAGCCCAAAAGCCTTATAAATGGGTACCATGCCCCATCTCCTCGTTAACTCTTGAGGATGGCCTTCCAACTACCAACCCGACTGGTAATTCATTTCTGGGTCAGAAGACTGTTGAGCAATTACACCCAGTAGATACTTGTCTGGTGAGGTTCATATAAACCATTCATGGTTTCCCCTCACCATCTCTCTCATAGAATCCATGTTCTATCTTGGCAAACTTTCCCCCTTTCAACAGTTGTGCAACACATATCAAATTTCTATTAATAACAAAAAATTCCTACATTGACCCTTTTATACAAAAGTTGATCAAATCAAACATTCACACATATTTAGTCCACCATAGTCTCTTGGCCAATTATAGTTATATTTACACAATGGGGGAAACAGGGGTATTACAAATTACATCGGCCCCTAGGTACATCAAATTTATTTACACCTTCTAATATCAATCTCTCAGTGCTCGACAGTCTCATAGGTTTAATATTATTATGTTCTATCAACCCTTGGGTGTATTACATTTAATCACACCTTATTATCTCAATCTATTGGTGCCCGATAGCCTAGTGAATTAAATATTAATAGTATTATATTATGTATATTATATTTAATCGTCCCCAGGGGACCTCAGGTGGCACATGCATCCTACCATTACCAATCTCCTGATAGATCCATTTGGAGTTTAATAAAAAATATTTTTTATTTTGTTCATTTCATTAATTGACCCCCAAGGATCTCATGTAGAAAATGTACCTTACAATCTCAATCTCTCGGTGTCTGAAAGCTCTTAATGGAGTTTAATGATGGTATTTTATATTATATTTATTTCATTAACCAGCCCCGAGGGATCTCACGTAACAAATGTACCTTACAATCTCAATCTCCTAGTGCTCGATGACTCAGGTAGAGTTTAATATTATTAAATGTTGAGAGAAAGGGAAAAGCTAAATCCTGGCATTTGAAATTAAATAAAACAAAAATACATTAATAGTGATATCCCCCAAGGATTACATAGTTGACCTTTGTGCAGTGCAAATTATTAAGATTGGTAACTTAACAAAATTATTTCTTTTCCTAGAGGAAGGAAAAAATTTCAATCTTCTCTGCTCACGTGCCAAAGATATAATTTCATGGTTTCTAATGTAATACTTTATCCTCCTAATTTTCCACTTATTAAGACAATAAATGGTAAATTTGGAAAATTACCAGGAGTTACCATCCTTCCTACACCAAGTAAATTTCGCTCAGGAAACCATATTAAAATATATAAACACATATATTTATTTATTTGAGTTTCTTTCTATAAGATAAAATCTCTTGGAAATAAAATTTCCCATAGTAAAATTTTGTTTTTACTAGGACTTACCTCCTATCTAAAATCATGAAAATATTTACTACTACTTAGGAAAAAACCACCATTTCAGGTCCTTACCTTTGGACATGGTTTTACTGAGTTGTAAGAATTTTATTCATACCATGTCTTAATAAGGCATAAATTAAATACAAAACACATAATTCCTAATTTCATTTTATTCCACACATTCCTCATGTTAAATACTTTATCCTCTCAACTAGATATCATAAGATTATGATACCAAAGTTATGGTCATTCTTTCATTCCAGGGCTTCCCCTTGCCAAACTTATGATGTTGGTTGGAAGTTAATGGATTTTACCCATGCTTCCACAGATTATTTAGCATTCAACTAATCCTTCCAAGAAGGTCCTAAGTCTTGATCATTAACCAGGAACATGTCACCTATCAAAACTGATCTATAACTTTAGTTTAATAGGGAGCAACATTCATTTAATAGAGATTATGCATTCCTAACTTCAGATGTTCTTTGAATACTTTGACATGTTTTCCTTCACTAATAACCCATGATATATATTCATACAAATGGGATGCAAATGCCCTTCCAACACTATGTTCTTACTTAGAGTTACAAATAATCATTTACAACAGTTTATAAAAATATAAACAATCAGAGGGAAAACAACAAAATATATTTTACACAACTCTCTTCTGATTTTACGATAAGTTAGGCACATGGAGCAAGAAATTTTACTACTTGAACAGATTATCAAATTCTTCATATAATCAAAACATATATTTCATACCATCACGAAACTTATAATATCATAAATTAAAAATTGAAATACTTATCTAAGAATTTAAGATAGATTGGAAATTGTTGATGGGTGAGCCTCTTTCCACCCAACCATAGTCACAACTATCTTATGTTTTTCCTTTCAGTTGGATACCCCCTAGCTATAAGATGATTCCATGAGAGAAATATCTCACTCAATAACATAAATATACAAATGAAGGCTACTCTCCTTCATCAACATAAATTAGCAAGATTTATCTCCAATTCCACTAGGAAAGGGAGGTTTCCCTTGACTTAGGGAGTCACAACCGTTAGCTTGAATAACTACGTACCAAAAATTTGTAGCCATGTTTATCAACTTGATTTAGAGATTCTTACTTTATATTTATCACTCAGAAACTAGAGAAATTGACTTTCCTCTCTGTTGCTATGAACCAAAGGTGTTTTTTCTGAATATTCTCTTCTTAATTTTGTAGGTCTCTTACCACCTTCTGACCTCTCTCATTTTGTGGGTCCATTTTTCCACAAATTCAAGGCCAGTTCAGAAGTCTCTAGATGGGTACTTTTATGCCCATGCCTTTTAAGGAAGGAAGTTATGGTACAACTCCCCCATTCTTTCCCCATAATAGTGGGAAGTTAGTAGTTCAACTACCAACTTCCTTCATTAATTGAAATTCTAGGAAAATGGGCAATCTAGGTTTTCTTGAATATTAAATTGGAAAGTAAATTTCCTCACCATTTTCCTCTCATGGAATCATTTTTTGTGTAAATGATCGACCCATCAACAAAATTATTTTATTATCATTAAAATGGATTTTATCATTTTAATTGTTCATCATGGTCCAAAACGTTAATCATACTAGCCATGACTCATGGCGACATTTAGACATTTATTTACATACTAGGCAAAACTAGGTGTTACATTCCCCTCCCCCTTAAAGGAACATCGTCATCAGTTTTCTACTTGCCGATGTAAATACTATGTACAATAGTGAACAAAAATGGGTATTCCTTTCTCATGGCTTCCTCTAATTCCCAAGTGGCCTCATCTACTCCAAAATGTTTCCAACACACTTTGTCCTACACAATGGATCGGTTCGAAAGGAGGGTCTATTTCCTATCTATTATGCATTGAAGCTTGGGTTGGATTCTCCCTTGGGTTCCACCTAAATCATAGACCAATAAATTACATGATTAACATCATGAACATATTTCTTAAGCAAAGATACATGGAAAACATTGTGTGGTTTCACTATGGGAGGTAAGGCTAGTCTATAGGCTATCTGTCCCACTCTCTTGAGAATTTCAAATGGCCCACAACAACCTAGTGCCAACTTGGCACAATTTCCCATTCCTAGGGATCTTGTCTTAGGTTTTTTTTGGAGATACACATGTTCTCCCACTTTGAACTCCCTTTGATTTATGTTCTTGTCTGCATAATGTTTCTTCTTGTCTTGAGCCACTTTCAAATTTTGTTTTATCTTTGTTGTTTCTATTTCCATTTCCTTTAACATGTTTGGTCCAAGAGTGATCCAGTCTCCTGGATTATCCCAATTGATTGGTATTTTACACTTTCTACCATATAATTCCTCAAAAGAGCTCATATTTAATGACTCTTGATAGCCATTGTTGTAGGAAAATTCTACTAAGGGTAAGTAGTCTTCCAACTTCCTGGGCTAATGCATTGCATACATCCTCAGCATGTCCTCTAACACTCGGTTCACCCTCTTTGATTTTCCATCAGTTGGGAGATGGTAAGTTGTACTAAATTCTAATTGAGTCTCAAAGCTTGTTAACAATGCTTTCCAAAAATTTGAAGTGAATTTGACATCCCAATCTGATATGATCGTCTTTGGAATGCCATGCAACCTGAAAATATCCTTCATAAAAATATCAACAATGTCAATTTCTTTATGGGTATATTTCACTAGAATAAACTGAGCTTCCTTACTCAATTTATCCACAACCACCATGATTGAATCATTTTGTTTTGTTTTCCTTGGTATTACAATGATAAAGTACATTGATATGACTTCCCATTTCCATTCAGGAATTGGCAAAGGCTGCAAAAACCCTACTGGGTGCTTGTAATCCACTTTGACCTGCTTACATTCCAAGGATTTGGCAATGTACTCATCTATTTTATTTTTCATTCCTAGCCAATAATACAACTTTCTTGTGGCTATTATCATTTTTTGGTATCCAAGATGACTAGAATATGGGCTTATATGAAGCTCGTCCATTATGATCCTCTTCAAGTCAGCTAAACATGGGACATACAATCTTCCCTTGTAGGTCAAAAAATTGTTCTCTAACAGTTGGTATCCATTGTACTTTGTCCCATTTGGCTCCTATTCCATGTATACTTTTACACTCCTTAAGTGTTCATCTTCTTCATGTGATTTTCTAATTTTTTCCTTGATATCTGATTCACGTGTTCTTATGGTATCCATTTGAATGATTTGAATACTTTTGCTAAGTGCATCTATTGTTGGTTCTCCTTACCTTTAATGTGTCATATTTCAAAATCAAATTCATTGATAAGGTTCATCCATCTAGATTGTATAGCATTCAATTTGGGCTGGTCAAATAAATATCTCAGCCCACTATGGTCAGTCTTGAGTACAAAATTTCTTCCCAACAGATAATGTCTCCACATATTTAGAGCATGCACTATGTTAGCAAGATCTAAGTCATGAGTCACATAATGAGTCTCATTTTTATTCAATTTTCATGACTCATAACCAACTACATGGTCATCTTTTATCAGAACCCCTTTGAGTCTCTCCTTGCAAGCATATGTACATATTAAGAAATATTTATTTGGATCAACAATCTTCGGGATAGGTGCATTGGTTAGAAGAGACTTTAACTACTAAAAACTAGCTTCACAATCTATTGTCCAAACAAATTTCACTCCATTTGAGAACCCTTGTATGAATCTTCTATAATACCCAACTAGGCCCATGAATGACCTCACTTCTATCACATATTTTGGTGCAGGCCAATTCATGATGGCTTTAATATTTTTAGGGTCCATTGCTACTCCTTCCTCAGAAATAGCATGGCCCAAGTAATGGTCTTGTTTATGAAAGAAATCGCATTTACTAAATTTGGCATAGAATTTTTTTTCCCTTAACACTTGCAACACTAATATGATATGTTCCTCATGCTCTTTCTTATTCTTGGATTAAATCAAGATGTCATCAATGAACTCTAATACAATGTTTTCCAAATATTTTCTAAGGATATTATTCAATAGGCGGATAAAGGTGGTTGGTGCATTTGTAAGTCCAAATGGTACCACCAAGAACTCATAGTGCCCATACCTTGTTCTAAAGGTAGTCTTGTATATTTCCTCATCTTTAATTCTTAATTGATAGTACCTAGACATGATGTCTATTTTTTAGAATATTGTAGCTCCTCTCAGTTGATTAAAGAGATCATCGATCCTTGGTAGCAGGTACTTATTATTGATAGTCGTTTTATTCAGTTGTCTATATTCAATACACAATATAAGTGTGCCATCCTTCTTTTTAACAAATAAGGTGGGTTCTCCCTCGAGAGACACACTAGGCCTTATGTATCCTTTCTCTAACATTTCTTTCAAATGTAGTTTAAGTTCCACCAAATTAGGTGTGTCGATTATATAAGGTGCTCTAGACATTGGTACTTCTTCTGGCATGAGTTCAATGGAGAAATCAATGTCCCTCTTGGGAGGTCAACCCGATATCTCTTCTGGAAAAACATATTTGTACTCCCTTAGCACTGGTTGATCTTCAATGCTAGGATTATTCTCTTCAAATTATTCTAACACGTGTATGGAATATAAGGGACATCCTTTTCTGCAATACTTATTTACTTGTAGTATTGAAATCTATCTCATAGATATAGGTTTCTACACTCCTTGTAAGGTTATTTTCTTTCATTCCTCATCTTCGCACTCTAAGTTTTTATTATAATAGTCTAGTTTGGATTTATGAGCAGCGAACAAATACATGCCAATCAGAAAATCATATGATCCCAATGGAAGTATACTTAGGATTGCTTGTCTGGGAAACCCATTCATATCAAATTGGCATGCTTTAATAACTTCAATTACCTTCCTTTTGGGTTCCTGTGGCTAGTTGTACCAACAATGACTTCTTATGTCTTTCCTTATGTTAAACACATGCTTCAACAATTTGTGGTTAAATGTAACTCAAATTAGATCCGGGGTTAATTAAAATTGAAATAGAGAAGTTGGCAAGTTTACCTTGTATTTCTACCATTGAAGCTTGGTGATCTGCTTGTCGATTCTCAATTGTTGCATAGATTTATGGGGAACTCATAGCCACATCATTGACTATAGTGGCCTCTTGGATATTATAGACCCTCCTATTATGATTTTTTCTATGAGGGTAGTCCCTCAATGATTCTCTTCTCCACACTCCCAACACCTTAGTGGCCCTTTCTTTGGGTCTTCACTCTTTTCTACTAGTGGTCCAAAAGTCGTATTCTCACATTTGGGTGGGAAAATTTTGGTGTTGTGAACTTCTAGTTGGAAAAATTGACCTAGTATTCTTTCTATAATTCTTAAATCTTGAGGATTTGAATCCTTACTTCTTGAGTCCCATCTTATCATTTTTCTCCCACACCTTATTGTGATTTGTCTCATGCTTGGACTGATCACAAAAACACTTTTCCTTTCTTATGGTGTCTTCAAGTGTTTTGGGTTTATCAAATTCAATCCAACCTTGGAAATATTGTGGCAACCCACTGAGAAAACGCTACATCTTCACTTTATCATCCTTTATGTAACGTACATACCTCAACAACTCAAGAAATATGTTCACATAATTTTCCATAGTGACCTAGACCAATTTGAGTTCATGGAAGTCATTTATATTTTCATCATAGTACTTATCAGATAGGTACTTTTTACTAAAGAATTCCTCAAATTGCTTCCAAGATATCTGTATCTCACGGATACATGTCACATTTTTAAGATCCAACACCAGATGGAGGCCTTTCTATTCAGGTTAAATATGGTTACTCTAGCCTTCATGTTCTTAGAGTGGTCATGTACCATGAATTATTTTTTTAGGCCCAATAACCATGCCTCTGCTTCTTCCCTTTTTTTGATATATCCATCAAAAATAGGTGACTTGGATTTCTTGAATTCCTAGGGTATGGAAGTCTTTGGATGCTTCTTCCTCTTCCTCTTTCTTTGGGACTCTAAAATGACCTCAGCACTGTACAATTCCTCAAAGCTCTCTTCC
Source organism: Picea engelmannii (assembly GCA_009831015.1). NCBI lineage: Eukaryota > Viridiplantae > Streptophyta > Pinopsida > Pinales > Pinaceae > Picea > Picea engelmannii. Next base: position 1,249,278 of record ML779575.1, on the reverse strand, counting down.
TTCTCTCTAGGGGATTTCATGGATGAATCCTTGCTAGCTACATGTCTCTTGGCACCATGATGTTCCTTATTTAAGGTACTTTTCTCTGTATTTTTTTTTGTTGGACCATGATTTTGAATTTATGGTGGGATTTGTGTCTTCTTGGACTGAGGCCTCTCAATCTCACTAGTTGATGGTCCATGTTGCAACTATCTTTGGATATTGGATAGGATTTGTCATATTATTGAATTTAATTCAATTTTTTTTTTCTTTCTCTCTGATGAAATTTTCATTATCAACCTTAAAGCTTCAAAGCTCTACCATTAGGATCCTTACAATTTTTGTTAAGGTTTGAAGAGTTTCCACCATCCTCCTCTCCCCTGAATCTTCTTCTATGTTATGGGAAGTCTGTTCCATCCCAGGATAGGTTACCATTTCTCTTACTATTGTGACTTCTTATGTGTTGAAACAAACACCACTGTCAGTTGATCATTCAAATAGAATTTTATATATCTCAAACATTTTCTTGGGAAAGGTATTCATTGGCATACATAGCATGTAAATGAAATTCCATTCCCCTGCAAGCTTCACTCAACAATATTTATTAGAGTACATCCAACACTGTAATTTTCTGCAGAACCTTAATAAAGTAGAAGAAAGCATCAATTCTATCATGCAAAATTCAAGCATCCAAGAAGGGTAAAAATCAGTCTTATTCCTTTTAATAATTTATATAAACTCTTTTAAATTAAACTAGCTCTTTTATGTTTTATTGTTACCATTGAACTTCTTGAGCCCATACAGCGTGAGTGTTGTAACCATGCTCTGATATCATTCGGTAACCTAGACCCATCCTTTAGGTTCTCTTAAAGGGGTGGGGTATCAAAAATTTTGTTTTCCTTATCCATCTCAAAACCTCTTTTTGAGGGCACCATAATCTTCTTCTCCTCAAGAGAAAAATGTTCCTCAATCTGGACTCTGGATCAAAAGTTATGACCCTTTAAAGATTTCACTGAGAATAACAAGCCCGTACACTGCCACATGGAAGGTGACATGGAATCACATGAGGTGATGATGTGTCATTATACATGGCGAATATGCAACATGGTAAACTCATATTCCATTGGACCGGGTGTAGCACCTTACACCCCTAAAGTCTTTTTAGGTTAAATAAATCTTTACATTATAATCCACTCCTTAGGATTTTATCTATTTAATCCACATTATTGTTAATTAATTCTCATTAATTTAACACCCCACTTAATGACATTTTTGCTTAATCTATTTCATTGGTCTGGCAATTACCGAGAGTTTACCTTACCCCGAGTGTATTTCCTATCGCTCATGCCTTCTTACCATTTTCTCGAGATTCGATGTTATCGTGGAAAACTAATAATAATATTTATATTATATTTCATCAAGATTTAATTAAGTTATAATATGATGCACCTGCCTTCGGGTATATCAAACATGACTTTTTACCATTTCCAAGCTCCATCTATGATATCTCGATGGATTCATTAAAAATAATATTTTATATATCATAAAGCATTGGGGTTCATTATAGATTTATATTATAATTGCATCGACCCCCGAACATGTCTCTTACCACACGCACCTTTCCCTCTTCATCTCTCAGTTCATGATAGCCCGATGAGGTTTAATGATATTATATTACATCTCCCCCCAGGTACATCACATTTATGCACCCCTTCTAATATCAATATCTCGGTGCCCGATAGCCCGATGGGTTTAATATTATTATATTCTATCAGCTCCTGGGTGTATTAAATTTAAGCACACCTTCTTATATCAATCTCTTGGTGTTGGTGAGATTAATATTAATATTGTTTTATTATGTTTATTATATTTAATCAGCCTCCAGGGATCTCACGTAACACATGCATCCTACCAATCTCAATCTCTTGTTTCTCGATAGCTCCCTTTGGAGTTTAATAAAAATTATTTAATTTTTTTTTATTTCATTAATCGGCCCTCATTGATCTCATGTAGCAAATGTACCTTACAATCTCAATCTCTCAGTGACCGATAGCTATGAATGGAGTTTAATAATAGTATTTTATATTATGTTTATTTCATGAATCGGCCACCAGAGATCTCACATAGAAAATGTACCTTACAATCTCAATCTCCTAGTGCCCGACAACTCAGGTGGATTTTAATATTATTAAATGTTGAGAGTAAGGGAAAATCTAAATCCCAATTTTTGAAATTAAATAAAACAAGCATAAATTAACAGTGATATCCCCCTCTGGTAACTTAACAAAATTATTTCTTTGCCCAGAGGAAGGAAAATATTTCTAGCTTCTCTTCTCACATGCCTAGGAAAAAATTTCATGGTTTTTAATGTAATACTTCCTCCTCCTAATATTCCACTTATTAACACAATACATGGTAAATTTGGAAAATTATGAAGAGTTACTATCCTTCGTACACCAAGTAAATTTCGCTCAAGAAACCATATTAAAATATATAAACACATATATTTATTTATTTGAGTTTCTTTCTATAAGATAAAATCTCTTAGAAATAAAATTTCCCACAATAAAATTTCATTTTTACCAAGACTTACTGCCCACCTAAAATCATGCAAATATTTACTACTATTTAGGAAAAATCCATCGTTTTGGGTCTTTACCTTTGGACATGGTTTTACGTAATAATTTTATTCATATCGTGTCTTAATAAGGAATAAATTAAATACAAAACACATAATTCCTAATTTGATTGTATTCCACACAATCCTCATGTTAAATACTTTATCCTCTCAACTAGATATCCTAGGCTTATGAGACTAATGTTATGGTCATTCTTTCGTTCCAGGGCTTACCCCTTGCCAAAACTATTGTGTTGGCTGGAATTTAAGGGCTTTTACCCATGCTTCCACATATTATTTAGCATTCAACTAAGCCTTCCAACAAGGTCTTAAAGATTGATCATTAACCAAGAACAATTCACCTCCCAAAAATGATCTATATAAACTTCGTTATAATAGGGAACAACATTCATTTAATAGAGATTATACAGTCCTAACCTCAAATTTTATGTGAAGACTTTGACAAATTAGTCTTCACTACTAACCTGTGAGTTATGTTCATACAAATGGGCTACAAATTCCCATCCTATTAATACCCCAAGGCTAAACCCCAATTTTAATGTAAATTTAATTGTACATATAGGATGGTGAAACATGGCGCACGAGTTTTGGGTATAGTTAAGTGTCTACGAACCAAGGAAAGAGTGTGCACCCATTTCATAACCTTGTGTGCATCTGAGTAAATGCATGAGGATTTTCATGTGCACGAACCAAGGAAAGAGTTCATGTCCATTTCATAGTTTTGCGTGCACCTAAATAAGTGCATGGGTACGCTTCAAAGTGCACACCAGACCGTGCATGTAGCCAGGATATTTTGGGGCCAAAGAGCCTTTGTATATATGTATATGGAGGCCACAACTTCTGTGCAGTTATTAGGCTTGAGAGCCTGGATTGCGGAAAAGGCCAATGTGCTTATTTTTGTAAAATGTAATTGCAATAAGATATTAATAAAACATATGACTGCGTGCAAACCAATCAAACGAAAAGAGGCGGGGGCTTAAAACTCCACTAGAATGGCAAAGGGGTGTGAAGCTTAAAGGGAATATTTTGATAACATTTCCAAAAGTATAATTATGGGATATGTATTTATCTTAAGTTCCTAAGGAATGGAAATGGTTCATGAAGTGGAGCTAAGTTATCTCTTAAGGTGACAAGTGTCCAATTATAATCATGCAAATATGTTGTTGGGCCTTAGTGTATTTTGGGGGATTCGCTCATTCCTTCATCATGAAGACCAACTTTCCTCTGGAAGGCATATGTATCTGGATGTAACTTGTTTCCATCACATAACCCTGTACTTAAGAAGGTCTGCATGTTTTTCGAAGAATTAGGTTGTCAGGCCTGTGTTTGTCGAATAAGTAGGTTTTCAAGCCCGTGAGAATTCTTTCTAGGCGATAGAAATTATGGGAATTGCTTTCCCAAGGTGCTCAGTTGCAGCTATAGGGCCCTAAGACTTCCTGTTTGACCTATTGTTGAAGCTCTGGAAGGGAAGTGGGGAAACCCAAGGACTATTAAGAAGAGAAGGGGCACACTTTATGGGGTGGGATGGGCATGAGGGGAATGAGGGACTATAGTTTGTTTTTTGGGGTTGGCACCTTTGTCTGAGTGTTTTCACTGTGGATAGACCTTATCTTGGCTTAGGAATCCTTTTCCCAGGTGGATTTTTATCCCCAACTCGAGGGTGAACTATTGTTGAGAGTTTCTGAGTGGTAAATTCTATGGTTGGGAGGAACATATGATATCTGTGTGTAGTTGGTGGATTACAACAAAAGATAAGTATCTTATTATGTGTATTATTATCTGAGTAATGTGCATATACATGTTAAATATATTATGCATTACAATTGTATATATATTTGTGCATGGATTATATATGTTGTAGAACTACATGTTTATTGCATATGTAGGGAATGGGTCATGATGGTTTATATGTGTTTATATAACATTTAACATGTGAATTATTATGGTATTTTTGTCTATGGAATTGGTACATAATTATGTTTGGTTGTGCATGTATTGTTAGTCCTCCATAATTGTTGTAGATGTAGAGCATGGTAATTATTAAGTGTTTCCTATTAGATAATTCTATGGTAACAGTCATGGGATTCTGAGGCAAGGCCTGAATCATTGCACGTGTAAATGGGACAGACCCCGTGCACGACATAGGAATGGTTGCACACATAGTTATATTATGAGTTCATTTCATTTTTATAGTCACTTGTTAAGTAACTTCAGTAGATATAGTATGGGTTCTAGCGCGAAGCTAGAAATTTTGTGCGTGTTGAGGGACAATTGATGCAACCAACAAAAGAACAATTGAGCATGCATAATTGCTAATACATAGTTGTTTTGCACAGTACGAGACCAAGTTGTGTGAACTAGGAAACCATAAGTGTTTGTAGCACAAAGCCAATTGTGTGCACTACTAGTTTCAATGAGTTGCTTCTACAGGAGAAATAATTGATATCAAAGATTTCTTTAGCGAGTCACAATAATGGATACTTACCAATGTGGTAATGGGACTCGTCTAGGATGCTGAATATGTTACAATGTAGTATCAGAGCTCAATTTTTTATGTGACATGGACTTTGAGAATAGTTGGGGACATTACAAAGTGGTATCATAGCTCAATTTTGATGTGACATGGATTTTGAGTAGACTTGGGGACATTACAAAGTGGTATCAGGGGAAGTTACAAAGACAACACTTTGTTCTTACTCAGAGTTACAAATAATCACTTACAGTGGTCTATAAAAACAAAAATAGTTAGAGGGAAAACAACAAAATATATTTTACACGTCTCTCTTCTGATTTTACGATTAGCCAGGCACATGGAGCAAAAAAATTTACTACTTGAACAGATTATCAAATTCCTCATATAAATGAAATATAGATTTCATAGCATTAGGAAACTTATCATGGAATAAATAAAAAACTGAAATATTTATTTGAGAATTTAATATATATTGGCAATTGTTGATGCATGAGCCTCTTTCCCCCCAACCATAGGCACAACTATCTTTTGTCTATCCTTTCAGTTGGCCACACCCTAGTCATAAGATGATTCCATGAGGGGAAACTCGCACTCAATAACAAAAGTATACAAATGAAGGCTACTCTCCTTCATCAATAGAAATTAGCAATATTCATCTCCAATTCCTCCAAGCAAGGGGGTCTGCTCTTAACTTAGGGAGTCACAACAATTATCTTGCACAACTACATACCAAAAATTCGCAGCCCCATTTATCATCTTGATTTAGAGATTCTTACTTGTTATTTCTCACTCAGAAACCAGAGAATTTGACTTTCCTCTCTGTTGCTATCAACTAGAGGCATTTTTCTAATCATTCTCTTTTTAATTCTATGGATCTCTTACCAGCTTCTGACCTCTCTCATTTCATGGGTCCGTTTTTCCCCAAATTTGAGGTCAGTTCAAAAGTATCTAGATGGGTACTTTTCTACCCATGCTTTTGAAGCAAGGCAATTCTGGTACATCCCCCCCCATTATTTCCCCATAATTTTGGGAAGCTGGTAGTTCAACTACCAACTTCCTTCATTAACTGAAATTCTGGGAAAATGGACAATCTAGGTTTTCCTAAATATTAAATTGGCAAGGAAATTTCCTCACCATTTCCCTCTCATGGCATCATTTTCTGTGTAAATGCTCCACCCATCAACAATTTATTTCATTATCATTAAAATGCATTTTATCATTTTATTGTATATCATGGTCCAAAACATTAAGCATATTAGCCATGACTCATGGTGAAATTAAGACATGTTTATATACGTGTTACATTTGGGTATCCATTTCTACATTGAAAAAAAAATGGATCCTTATACGTTTTCCATAATGAGATTGAAATACAACCTTATTGAGAAGGATGGGACTCACTAATTTTGCAATAGTCACCTAACAGATTGTATGGATAGTGGGTGAGAGCCAAGACATATTAGTTGAGATGGTTAGTGTTTTGTGATATTGCAATGGTTTTTTGATCTAATATACACCATGGTAGTAATGTGGTTACTTATGTATGCCTCTTGTGAGTGAATTCCAATTATTTCATCACCTAAGACTAGGTGTTCAAGAATGGGTTGTGTCTCCCTAAGTGATCTTGAACATTTTTATCCTTCAATTGGTGTAGTGAAGCAAGGACATGATGAGAATAGTTGGGCATTTTAAATACTACAATCCAATAGAGAAACATAAATTTTAATGTAGTTATGGCTCCTATAGTTTCTAAATCTTTTAAGATAGGTTTCATTTTACTTCCTATTACAAGTTTCCTTATGGAGATTGGCACCTTATGTTTTTTCTTACTCTAAGTCAAACTTATGAGAAAAAAAAAAGTTTTATATATGAGAAAGTAGGGGACCCATGACTCTCTTGTCACTAGGTTGGGATATTACAGTGGTATTTGAAAAATTGGGTTTAATACTATGGACCTTTAACTTGCTTGGAAATATTTGGCTAAATTGGTGGCATGTAAAAAGTATTTGAATGTAAGTGTGAGGATTGATTGGTTAAGTTAAAGTAAATGTGAACAAAAGAAACAAATGGAGTTACTGACAACTAAAATTGTGGACAAACTTGGACATTGAGTTTGTCAATGGAAAGTTATCAATGAGAGAGAAGAGAGGTTATCTACAAAGGAAATTTACTGATGGAAAATTACCAAGAAGAAACAAGAGAAAAAAAAAATCTCCCAAGAAAATAAATAACAATTTATGTTCCATTATAGAATGAAAATCACATTCTTCAGGTGCTCAAAGCATGATACAAATAAAAGAAAGTATAGGTGCATATTGCACTTACAAGAATGCAAGTACATACTACACTTACAAGGTTAAAATTACATAAGTAATGTATATTTCATTTCTTTCCCTTTATAAATTAATCCTTGATCTTGTCATTTTTCCATTTTGTATATGACCGCGGGCTTGACTACTTCGGGGGTTGGGGAGATGTCAAGCATCGGCCCCCTCCCCTTTTTCCATGGAATGCAATGCATTCCATATTTTTAACTTATTTCCACCCCTTTGAATAAAAATCCAAAATAAGTGATAGTGAATTAGGTGATAGGATATCATAGTATAAATTTCATGATGTAGTTTTGTTCCACCGAGAGGAGAGTTAGGTACCACATCCTCCCTCAAGGAGGAAATTCCCATATCTATGTATTCTACTTTATCCCCCAAAAAAGGAGTGGACTCCCCAATTGACACTTCTAGGTATTTACCTCCTTTTGATCAAGGTTTGTATTTGAACTTGATTTCTCCATAAAATTCCATCATTTTAGTTTTTATTTGGTTCCATTTTTCCTAGGAGGATGAACTTGAGCATGAGTACAAGTTTCTTTTCAATGTTCTATAACATTACATATCCTGCACTTGAATATTGTGTTCTCATAATCCAAGACTTGTGTGTATTTAAAAATATTCCATGTGAAAATCATTTTTTCTAGACGACCCTTACTAAGGTCTATATCAGCATAGATGCAAGATTATGTTCATAAACACGACACAACTCCCAGAACTCTGTGAAGATATGATTTTATGTCCAAAACATTCTCAATGTCCTTAAAAACTGAGAAATACTACAGATGTAATGGAAAATTGGGAAGACGAACCCAAATTAACATTCTAATAATTAACATAGTATTAGGATCAAATTTAAGGAACCAAAGAGCTATAAAAAGTCATGCACTTCCCCAAAACTAGGGACTCTCTTCAAACACTTATTGATAATCAACATAAGCATAGAACTTGACAATGAAAAAGACCTTGTAGCATAGAGACATCTCACATTTCTTTGTTCAAGTCAAGTGAATACAATGAAACAACGTTGATGTAGGAGGCCAATACCCATTAAATCTACAAATAATCAAATATTTTTCATATGGTGAATGTAGATGAGTTACCTCTCATGAAGTTACCAGAAAAGGAAATTGAGTTCATTGATGGAAAGTTATCAACAAAGGGAGTGCATAGCTATAAAATCTCAGTTTTAATCCCCTTGAATTATAATGTAATTGTACATATGTTAAATAGGCTGGTGAGACAGTATGTTTTGTGTCAGAGAGCCTAGCATTGTAATATATACATACATTGATTAAATAAAAATACATCATTGGTTGTGATATTTTTTTTATTTTGTAGATTCGAGCAAGTATTCTCACATGGCTTAGGTGTTGGGCATGTGAAAATCATCATGGGCACCACACTACACTTTATATTATTGGTGAAAACCCCCTTGGATTTGTGTTAGATATTCATCGGTTTGGTGATAGGATTTGTGGGCTTGTGTAGGGGCTTCACACCCATAGAGAAAGTCTAATTTGATGTTGACTTGTGGAGGCTATTTCTTGATGACCACTAAGGATTGTATATAAAGGAGAGAGGTAAATGTGATATTTCATATTGTGTGAGTGTGGAGACATGATGGAGCTAGCATAAGTGAGTCTGCACTTGTGCTAGGAGGCTTGGTGAATTTTGCAAAAGGGAAATTCCGTAATGGTGGAAAATCTGGTTTGGCAGAGAGGAAGTCATAAAGAGTGAATTGTATGGTGGTGTCAATATAGTTTTTTGTATACATATGTTAGTTGTTGGTGGTCACAATCACGTATGTACGCAAGTTGTAGGTAGGCACAGTCATGTATACATGGGTTGTAGTGAGGCACAATCGTGTATGTATGTGGGTTGTAGTAAGGTGAATCATGTACATTCGTACAGGTTTTCTATGCAAGATCAGGTCCATACAAGCTAACGTCAATAGGCCATACAAGTGATCTACAACAAATTTGTGGGTAGAGGAAATTTCGAAGGTTTTGCTGAGGTTTGGTTTTCTGATATTTTCTGGTTATTGGAGGACAAGGTTGTCCTCATATTTTGGTGAAATTGTATTAGCTGGGAGGGATAGTTTTTCCCTTAGGATTTATGAATTTGACAAGGTTACAAAACATAATTTTTTTTCTCTTGTATATTGATGATTCATCTCTGATATTGTTGTTTCCGCTGCATATATTTTTAGTCAATTATTTTCAGTGTAAAATTGTTCAGTGATAATAGCTAGGGTTTATTATTAGTTCACTAGGAAGCAATTTTTAGATCTAAAATTTAGGCACATAGAGTTGCATGTGAAAATTGGCATGGTATTAAATATTAGGATATATTGAGAAGGGGGTCATCTTTGAGATACATAGCTGCTACAGTTGGTCGTAGATTTCTTTTTTATGTTCGAACAAGTCATAAGTGACAGCTCTGTAAGGGAGGTATAGCAATGTTGATGAGTTAGCTCTGAGAGGGAGCTACATTTTTGGTTGCAAGTGGAAACAAGTTAAATGGTCTCTGTTTTGAGACATGGAGTAGATCATTCATACGAGGATTTGTGGACTATTGCAGCTCAGTGGTGTGGAAGGTTGGGAGTTTTTGTGGATTAGCAGAGAACTTAGTTCACAACAGTATGTTGTGTGATGGGTTACCAACTCCAGGGATGGACTTCCAGTGACTTGTCATAGTGATTTGTGATGGGTGCAGCTTAGGTTCTTTGGCATGGATGGGATAGCTTCGTGTGGATGGAAGGTTGATGAGATAGAGTCTTCACTGGGCCATAGGAATACACACTTGACAGTGAATCGAGGTGCGAAAATATATGAGGTACTTCACCCAAGAGGATGAGGACACTTGTAAAGATGAGTTGCAGAGGTCTAGAGTGGACCAGACTGAGTGTCCAACCATAGCTTGGGATTGTTTCAGATGAGGACACAGGATCAGTTGTAGCATGTGTAGACACGTATTTTTTTTTGGTGACTTGGATGATGGGCTTGGGAAAAAGTTCATTGGATTGTCATGACTTGGGTAAGAAAGATGATTTCCTTGGAGGATTGCATGGTTCTTATACAGTGGGAACCATTGGCACATGACAAGGGAATAGTATTTTTTTGATAGCTTCACAGCATTTGACTCAGGTATGTACGAGGAGCTTGGTATGAGGACTAGACATGTAGTACAGGGATATGGAGCAATGGTATTCCGAATGGATTTAGGGGATGCGTTGCAAATGGTAAATGTGTTATGGGTTCCAAGAGTATGTTCTCAGCCTCAACCATTGAGGAGTGGGACTATGAAGTGTTTTTTCTAGGATGGACAAGTGTTATTGGACGCCCATAGGATCTAGCCTAGAAACATCAATGGTCTTGGAGTTAAAGAGGGGAACCTGTATAACCTAAGGGGCCAACTTATACGTGTTGTGACTAGCAGGAGTAGAGAGACAAATGAGGAGGAGAAGGTATATCCACTAGTAGTGAGGCAGGTGTCCCCACCAATAGCACATGTACAGAGAGAGAAGGTAGCTCCATCAGTGGTACAGGATCAGAGGGATCTAGAGTTCATAGGGAGTCAGCCCTCAGGATCCAGTAGAGAGGAGCAACCTCCCAAGATTTTTCAGAGGAGATTAGACTTCGGAGGAGGTCAATAGGTTTAGAGAGAGAAGATGGATCTGGAGGTTGTGTAGACTCATAGGGAGTCTGATTTCAAAGGGAGTCAATGGATTTAGAGGGAGTTCAAGTTCAAAGGGAATCATGAGGCTTGAAGGGAGAGTCCTTCGCTCAATGGGAGCCAACCTTCAGGTCCATATGGGAGAGAGGCATCTTCCAAGACTGTCAAGAGAGTGTTATGGGTTGAGATGGAAAGGCAGGATGCTCAGGAGCGGGAGGCTTTTAAAAGTAGGGCATATTCCAAGGAGGGATGATGCTAGACAATAGGACTTGACTTAGTGATAAGGGGAGCATCCAATAAGGTGGATTTGAGAGAGCCTATAGTAGAAGATCCAGTACGAGAGAGAAAGAGATACTTTTAGCTGATTGTGGAGTGTGGTGAGAATACCTCACTCGCTAAGAGGGAGTGTTGATTCGTGTAGCTCCAGGCAGGTATTCTCACATGACCTGGGTGTTGGGCATGTGGAAATCATCATGGGAACCACACTACACTTTCGGTTTGGTGAAAACCCCTTTAGATTTGTGTTGAGGCTTCATGATTTTGGTGATGGGATTTGTGGGCTTGTGTAGGGGCTTCACACCCATAGAGAAATCCTAATTTGATGTTGACTTGTGGAGGGGTTTTCTTGATGACCCCTAAAGATTGCATATAAAGTAGATATGTCATTGCGACATTTTGTAGTGAGTGAGTGTGAAGACATGATGGAGCTAGCATAAGTGAGTTTTCACTTGTTGGCCCTTGACCAAGTTTTGAGGGAACATTGGTTGTGTTTAACCACTTTTGGGACTCCGACAGGTTGGTCGAAGGTGGAGAGCCCAGGCGGAGCGGAGATCATGGGATCTCACTTGTTTTGCGGGGTTGTGGACACAGCAAAGGGTTTACTAGGGTTTATGTAATGGGTTATGGGATGTCGGCCCATGGGTTTACCCATGTTTAGGCCTTTTTGTAAATGTATAAATAAGTAGTAGCTAAGTGATGTAAAAGTAGTTATTGATTGTCTTAGTGCATGACTAGTTGGCTTTGTGCAGAGTATGTTAAGACTTGTAGAGCTAAGTGCAAGTATTTTGTAGGTTTCTTTGTGCATAGACGTTTTATGTAAGGCTTTGTGCCTTGACCTAATTTTGGGAAGGAGGATCCGGTGTGCAGCGCATATATCTCTTGTCCTTTGCGGAGTTTGGCTCTATGGATTTATGCACAGGAGCGACTGAATGTAAGGAGATTGAAGACTAATAAAGAAGAAGAAGAAGTTGGTGGATGTAGCCCCACACTGGGGTGAACCATGTATATCCTGTGTCTTGATGTGCTTTGTGTGATGTGGATTATGTTGTTTATTTGCTTAGTGTTGTTGCATAATGTATGATGAATGCATCTGATGATTTTTTCTTAGTGATTAGTGGTATTAATGATAAATGAATGCTATATCTGAGCTAATTCTATGTGCTAAGTGAATGAGAGTGCTTGATCTTTATTGTTACTGCGTTGATCTGTAATAAGGGTTTAATCTGTGATGTGAATGAGACTCATGAACTAATGCATATTGTTGTCTAAGTGCTATGCTAAGTGTTGTAATCACATATCTATGTCCCAGTTTGGTTGTAGACACTTAAGTCTTGCAAC
>ML779575.1:1214718-1226400 GCA_009831015.1 Picea engelmannii | reverse complement strand
GCTCTGTGTCTTCCTGATTGCATTCCCTACAATGGGATGCATAAATTTCCCTGGTTTTACATGGGTTTCCATTGCCCTAATCCTCTGCTTGACTCCTGTATCTTCAAGCCCAAGAAAAATGAATCCCATGGACGTTTTTCTGAATGCAAAAGACTTCAATTCCAGCACTGAATATGGCGTTTTTTTGCCTCTCTATTCCAAGGTCCTCTCTTCTGTGCCCATATCATTGCGAGGCGCATTTCCGTATAAAGGATCCAGCAGATTCCCACTTCAAGTCACGAGCCTGAATCTCGTTGTGCAGGTAGCAATGGGCAACCCACCTCAGAAACAAGAAATGGTAGTCGATACAGGCAGCGAGCTGTCGTGGCTAGAATGCATTCACAATCCCTTGTCGGATCCTGCTTCTTCTTTCAACCCTATTCTGTCGACCTCTTATCGACCGATCCCATGCAGCTCACCCGTCTGCAAAAAAGAGACCTACAATTTCCCAGTCCCGACGGCCTGCGACAGCAACCGCCTCTGCCAGTACTCCTACTCTTATGCCGACGGCACATTCGCCGACGGGGTCCTCGGCTCCGACACAGTCACGCTCACCCCAATCCGTGGCGCGTCTCTTCTCAAAATTCCCAGTTTCGTGTTCGGGTGCGTGCCATTGCCCGTGCCCGACACGCCGGGTCTGATGGGTCTCAGCCAAGGCACCCTATCGTTTGTTTCCCAAATGCAACCCGGCACGAACGCGGGCCGTAAATTCTCCTACTGTATTCCCGACCATGTTCTTCATCCCCAATCGGCCGGCATTCTCTTGTTCGGAGACTCTCCATTTTCCAAGTATCTCCACTATACGCCGCTGTATACCCAATCCATTCCCCTGCCATATTTCAACCGGGTGGCCTACAGCGTTAAGCTATACGGCATCAAGGTCGGACGCAGGCTTCTCTCCATACCGCCGACCGTGTTCTTGCCAGACAACACGGGGGCCGGGCAGACGATGGTTGATTCCGGCACACAGTTCAGTTTTCTCTTAAGCGAAGCTTACACGCCACTCAAGCAGGCATTTCTTGAAATGAATCGAGGGACGCTGAATCCCGTGGAGGTGAATTTTCCAAAGTTTCAAGGACCAATGGATCTCTGCTTCGCTCAGCCCGCGGGTCAGCCATTTCCACAAGTAACACCCGTGACGCTGCTCTTCGATTCCGCCCGCGTGAGACTGGAGAGCCATCAGGTCCTCTACCAAGTGCCCAAAGATATTGCCGGTGCCCAGAATAACCGGACCATTTACTGCTTCACATTTGGGAACTCTGAATTGGTGCCCATGTATATGAATATCATAGGCAATTACCACCAGCAGAATCTGTGGATAGAATATGATCTCCAGAACTCTCGCATTGGATTTGCCCGGGCTGTCTGCAACATCAATTGATCGACGAAATACTGTTCATTGCGATTGGATTAAATGTCCATGTTCATGATCACATTGGTTTTTTTTTTGTTTTTTCTGTCAATAAATATTGGGTGTTCTCTATTTTTCATTCTCCTCTGATCTCCTTCTCTGTGTGAATTGCGAAACTCATTTGTCAAACCCTGTCGGAGTAATCATGGCAGAGGCAACCAGATTTGAAACAATAAAGTCGTTAAATGTGTTCGCATTTGTCAACAAACACGCTGCGCACACAAGTCTCCCATGCACCTTTGTACGTATCGTAAGGACAAAGCCAAGCTAAGCTTATCTTTAGATTTTAGGGTTTTGTATTTTGATTTTGTATAATTTGATTTTAGAGTTTTGTATTTTGATTTTGTATAATTTGAGTGTTTTATATTTTATATTTTTTTTTGAGTATGTTGAATTCATTTATATATTTAGAAAGGTAATTTAAACAATAGAAAATAGAGATTTTATTCAAATTTACATTGCGAGATTTCGGCTAATTCCTATTAAAATCCAAAGTTTTTCAACAGATTGAATTCATTTATATATTTAGAAAGACAATTTAAACAATAGAAAATAGAGATTTTGTCCAAATTTACATTGCCAGATTCCTGCTAATTCTTACTAAAACCTAAAAGGTAGAACGTTTAGTCAACCCTTTTTGATTTAAAGCAGTGGTTTGTGTATGAAATTCTGAAAAGAAAAATAGCTCACTGAAAATAGAAGATAAAGTTGGACGTGTAATCTCATGAAAAATAAATATAAAGAATTTTGAATTTCAAAATTGTTTAAATGAATTTTTTTTTTAATTTTAAAGATAATATTTTTTACTTTTTAATAATTTTATTTTAATTTTTAAAATGCAAATAATTATATTGATATGTATTTTTATTTTGAAAATAATATAAAAATTGCATATTGGATAGTGGAGATACATTCAATGGTTGTCTTTTTTTTTTTAAGTGGAGATACATTCAATGGTTGTTGTTTTTTTAATGCCTATCGTGTAATAACTTAAACATTGGACTATTAATCAACAAACATGGAATCAATTTCAATTATGGAACCAATTTCAATTAGGAAACTCATCCCTCTCTTAAATAAATCATCTTGTTCCTTTTTGTCCTCTCCATCTCTCCATTTTTGTCCTTGTTATTATTTTCAGGATGGGACAAGAACTAAATAACTACAAGTGTTGGATGACTTTGTAACTATGGTTGGTAGATGAGAGTTATCTAGTTGGTAGATGAAAAATTTATGTATGATTGATGGATAGTGATTTCTATCCACTTTCACCGTGTGCTAATGATGTAGATGTTTTAATTATGTATATATCAAAAATCTATTAGTACAAGAAGACTTTCATATCATTGAATTTTTACACATAAATATTATGGACTTGAACCAAATTGAATGCTACTCTACCAATTAAAAACAATTTAAATTTATATTCTAAGAGTAATATCAAATAGATTACACACAACACAAATATGACTAAAAATCAAATAGATTACAAACAACACACTACACACATATGCATATGTATAAGATTAAACCTAGTTTTTTAGGTAAATAAGAAAATCAACATTGTTAAAATAATAATGCATTTTTACAAGCTAAAGAGAGAAACAAAGGTTAGACAATTCCTAAAATAGAATTTATCATTTTTGTGAGACTAAGAGAATTGAAGATGAAAATATGTTTCTCTTACAATATCCTATATACAAACACATTAAATTTCGATTTCAAAATATGTATTACAATACAAATCTTTCTAACTCTTTAACTCATCAAAACTATGATATTGTTTCAAAAATATTTTTCTTTCAATTTATCAAATACAAAATTAAAATTTTAAAATAATTTTTAAAATTCATAAACAAAATTAATCTTAATAAACATTAATAACTATCTTCATATAACTTTTTTTAATATTTTTTTTATAATTAATTAATTTTATATATTTTAAATAAATTTTTATCTTTTATTTTTAAAATATATAAAAAAAAATTAATAATAATTAGATTCACCTAATCCTTTCTTTTTTCAATTAAGAATGATTAAAATTAAAAGTTTTGCATTAACCTCTTAAAAAATGGTTAAAATAATAAATATTATCCTTCAATCGCAAACAAACAAACCATACATGGAATTGGAATCGATATGTGATTATTGTATTAATAATATTAAAGTACCGAGTATTGAAGATGTGCAAAACATGTTTGAAAATTGTACACATCTCAAGAAATAATCACCACAACTTCAATATTCACTCCCTCTACTACAAGATTCACTTCTTCTACAACATTCACTTCATCTACAACATTTTATAAATATTATATTTTGACAATAGTGGTACTTTCCTTAATGAATGCAAATGCTTTTTTCAATGGGATTCACCCATCTAATTACTAGATTCACTCCATCTAGATATGTATGGTTGTGGTTTAAATGGTTAGCATCTAGATATTTACGGTTGTGGTTTAAATGGTTAGGATTTAATATTATGGTTCTGGTTTAAATGGTTAGGATTTAATATCATTATGGAAATAGTGTATTTTGTATGTGTAAAGGAAGATTTTTTACTTTTTGGAATTAGTTTTTTTAATGATCAAAAGGCTTAATATATATACGATAGGTTAAATTAGCATAAGTGGAATTTTATAGGATACTTCATCATTTTATTGTTTATAAGATTAACGTTATTTATTGTGGTTTTTTTTTTTTAAATGGTTTGGATAATGGGTTCCACTCATGTGTTGATAATGGGTTCCACTCATGTGTTGTTTTGGTGAGCATTTAACTCTGAATTGGTGACTGTTGAGATTATTTTTTGTTTTCGGATTTTCCTTCCCCTTTCTATCTTCCCAACTTATTTTTTCCATTTCTTTTCCGACACCTCCCCTTGATTTTCTCTTTATTATATCCTTTCTTCTCTTCCTTTCTAGTTACCATACTTAGTCGTATTTCAAAAATCGACGGGTTCAAGGGGTTGGCGGATCTTCATCTTCATCCACTTTCCCATGTCATAAGTCTGATCAACCACCTTGTAACATTACACTTAGCCATTTTTTTACAACTTCGTGGGTTCAAGCCTTCATCCTCCAAGTTCTATGATCTCCACTTTGCACCCAAAGTTCCATGATCTACATTTTTACCATCAGATTTGTCGTGGGTGTCGAGCCCCTAAGTATTTTATCTCTTCTACATGCAAGTCCGACCTGTTGAAAATACTAAGACAACTGAGAAGGGGGGTGAATCAGTTGTAATTGAGCTTAAACAATTTTAAGTCTATTAAAACATTATTAAACTTTCTTCAAGTGATCATCAACAATATACAACATATGGACAGTAAAAGTAAAGAGAATCAGTCCCACATAAAATATACACAGAGACAGATTTTCACGAGGAAACCCATAAAGGGAGAAAACCTCTTCTTCTTCGAAATGATAGGCAGTCTTTTAAGTTCTGTACATCATCTATAATTGATCACCAACTCAATGTGAGGTTGCTACCTCTGTTTTACAAGCTACAACTTGTTTGAGAGCACCAACTCTCTGGTTTCTCTAGCACCCACTAGAAGGAAGCACCAACTCCCTTAATGTTCCAGCACCAACTAGATGGAAGCACCAACTTCCAGTTACACAGGCTTCAACCTGTATAATAGAGAACACTTGTTCTCCCTTGCACCACCCTGCCACCCTGATTTATCTGGCTGCAACCAGATGGAAGCTACAACTTCCTGTGGTCAAGTTCTCACTTGAACCTCTGAGGACAATAGTCCTCCCGAGCACCTCCCAACCTCCCTAAAATATGAATGAATAAATAAACAGTCAACTACACAGATAAATCAATTCTTACCATTCTTTCTTTGTTCTGTAAATCTGGTCTTCTACTAACTGTTCTGTTATTCTTCTCTTCCTCTGTCTATTCAACAAGTCTGCTCTGCATCAACTTGTTTTGTCATTCTTCTCTGCTTCAACTTCTCTGCCTCATCTGTTACTCTTCTCTGAGTTTCATCTCACACTGTTCATATGCTCAATCTCACACTGCACATTCTATCATATTCCCTTTCTTACAGTTTCATTCATTTTTCCTACAGAACAACTAATGACACGCTGTCTGTCTCATTTTCTTTTATACACACTCACGGTGGTTCAACTTCCCATCTCCTTAGGCAAAAGGAAGACAACTGTCTCAGCAACTGAAACGCCAACTAATCGGCAATCATGAGTCCGTTTCGCTAACAGATTTGAAACTGAGGAGTTAACTGTGAGAGAGAGCAGTAACCCTCCGATCAACACTTGATTTGACGATTCAGATCATTCCGCGATTTCGCATATCGTGATTTTGACATTCCTGATGTTCAATGTTCTTGTCACTTACAAATCTCGATCCACGAAACTCCGTAAAGAAGTCGGATCAAAGGTCCAGATCACATCTTGATCTGACAGTTCAGATTCAGTCAAGATTTCACACATCGCGATTTCGACACTCTTGACGTTCAGTGTTTTTGTCACTTCAAAGTCCCGATCCATGAAACTCTGTAATGGAGTCGTATCAACGATCCAGATCACATCTTGATCTGACAGTTGCAATTACGTCGCGATTTCGCATATCACGATATCAGGATTCTTGGTGTTAATATTCTTTGACATCTCCAACACTTGATCCTCGAAACCCTGAAATGGACTTGGATCAACGGTCCAGATTCAATCTTGATTCAATGGCTACGATTAAATCGCGATTTCTCATATCACGATTTCGAAATTCTTGTTGCATTGTTTCTTTTCCCTCTTGATGTTGCGATTCACGAAACTCTGATAAGGACTGGAATCAACGGTCCAGATTCAATCTTGATTCAATGGCTGCGATTAAATCGAGATTTCGCATATCGCGATTTTGAAATTCTTGTTGCATTGTTTCTTTTGTCTCTCCATGTCGCGATTCGTGAAACTCGGATATGGAGTTGGATCAACAGTCCATATCTGATCTTGATTCAATGGCTGCGATTGAATTGTGATTTCGCATATCGCAATTTCGGCATTCTTGTTGCATTGTTTTCTTGCCTCTCCATGTTGCGATCCCCGAAACTCTGATATGGAGTTAAATCAACGGTCCAGATATGAGCTTGATTCAATGGCTACGATTGAATCACGATTTCGCATATCGCGATTTCGAGATTCCTGTGGTTGATATTACTTGACATCTCCAACTCTCGATCCCCGAAACTCTGACATGGACTGGAATCAACGGTCTAGATTCAACCTTAATCTGACGACTCAGATTAAATCGCAATTTCGCATATCGCGATTTCGAGAGGTTAGGGAACATCATTCCTTTGGCTCTCCGGTCAGCGAACTGACGATATTTCCCCATGTGTCCTGCCTGATGATGGACAGTCCTCCTTCTTTCAGGATTTTGTGAGCCCGCTACTCCTTTCACTTTAAAGAACGTCCAGGTTCTCCTTGATCCAACGATAATCGGGTCCTGTGCTTGGATTTAATGTCTGAGATCTGTTCTCCTCTTCAACGCTCTTCTTGTCTACATTTAGATCTGACGACCCTCATTCTATCGGGAATTCAGGAAGGGATCCAACGAACATGGTTGTTGCTCTTCCCTGATTATCACTGCACCATTGATCATCGTTGTTATACTCAAGCCACCATCACTACTGTACTTTCCATCAATGATCATTGCACTGTTGATCATCGCTATTGTACTCAAGTCATCATCACTAATGTACTTGCCATCAATGACAAGCATACGCTGCCTGTAAAACATGTCAACAATCCTCTGTACATTCTTCCTGTACTCATTTCATTCACTGTTTGTTAAGTATTTGCCAACACGACCAACTGCCTTTCCACACTTAACATATTTTTAATCATCCATAACTGAGGGTTTGCGGGTTGGCGAGTTGATGAAAAGCTCCATATTCAAACTCGCTATCATTCATCCCCGCCATCCTCTTTCTTTTCTCAATATGCATTAAGTGTTGTTTAATGCTAACGACTTTTGTGCAAGCTCTGAAAAGATCGTCATTAATGGAAAAAATCTCAAGGAATTACTCATTAAATTGCATTAAATCTCCACTTGCCAAGGGATTAAATTAGCATCATCTCTCCAAAAAATATTTATTTGAGGTTATTATCCAACTGAAGAAATACTCCCATCAACCTATGGCAGCATCATCTAGACAACAGTTTTGTGGTGATACTTTAAATATCTTTGGTTGTGAAGACCAGAACTTCTAGTGGTCAAGAGCATATTCATATTATTCCTCTCCTCCTGCACAGAAAGACGTAATTTGGGCATCCAGAATCGCCCGTGCAGGGTGTATTCTTGAGGTTTTTTACTGTAAAGAACTTGTTGCATGGTGTGTGGAGAAGTACGTGCCAAGCCAGATAATTATACAACTCCAAAATCATTCTCTGATTTCCCTTTCACCGCAAGTTTTTCAAAAGATGTTGAAGCTCCCGAAGCCAATGCTTACCTTCAAAGGAGAAGATTGTGAATCTTTTTTGAAGAAACATAACAATGGGCTTGACCTCATGCCTGAATATTTGGATAATCATGTGTCTATTCCATAAGACATAACTAGAATATAGGTTGAGTCTTTTAAAAAACCCTATCGAGAAATTGCATGGTTGCTTACCAGGTTGAAAGGTCAAGAAAGCACTGCTACTATCTCTCGCATGATTTTATATATTTTATATTTTATAGTGAAAGAACATACCATATTTGACTGGGGAAAATTGATTTCTATCGAAATCTCGCCCTAATTGACGCACTATAAAAAGGAAAAAAAATTGTGTATGGCTTCCTATCTGATATTCTCTATAGTGTATTATTGTCAATTCCCAAAATTGACCATAAGCAAGAGGGTGAATTGTGAAATAGATCCAGTTACCTTATGGTATCAGGCACTATGGAGACATAATACCCCTTTATATTTTTATGAAGTTTATAATGATTGTGCCTCAATCTTCAAGAGGTTGTTGTTGAGCAGAAATTCTTCAAGGATATCTGACCAAGCTAACATATTCTTAGAGAAAAAGGGAATGATAGAACAAATGGAGAATCATAGTGTCATAAGGATATTTGTTCCAAAGAAAATCCTTCTTTTCTCCCATATCATGTATCTGATAAATTATTCATTACAGAGGTGGCAAGGAAATACAATTTCTGGCTACATTTTTTTATGTAAAAAGGAAAAAGCAATTCATTCCCTTGCCATGGAAGATTGGAGATTTCATATTCAGAAACATAAATAAAATCGATGAGTTTGTAAATCATTTCAACAATGTAAATTCACATTATGTTGAAAATATAAAGGGGTTTGATCCTAACAAAATCTTTGTAGAACATATGATTTTGGTGGGATTCAGTAACCCATTCATCCATACTATCTTGAATGAAGAAGAAGAAGATAACAACCAAAGTACTCATGTACACGATGTTGGTGACCTAGAAACATTACTCAGTAGTAATGATTGTTATAAGCAAAAGGGAAAGGGTCCCAGTGAAAGAAGTGCACAGTTTCCAGTTGTTACTCCCAAGAATACCACATCCGGAGAAATGCTCCAATGGCTCACCTAGTTAGAAAGGTTGTCAACAGTAGTTCTAGTGGAGGGGGAGAGAAGAATCATCCCCCTGGGAAAATTGAGAGTTCAGATAAGCTCCTTGTGAGAAAGAAAAGGAAGAATTTAGTGCAAGAGGAAGAGGACAATCTTATAAAAAACAACATCCATAGATTTTCTCTCGAAGACAAGGAGCTAGAGGTAGATATTGAGAAAATATTTTTCGCAATGGATTAACTAGAAAGTATGGCCCAACAAAATTATTTATTAAAATTCGTTGCAAATGAGACCTTTAGTGAAGAAGAGTCATTTACTTTTCAAAGTGTTGTTTTTGATAAGGAGTCTAAAAAATTGATTGTAGAAAGAAGTGATCAGAAGAATAAAAAGGGAAAGTATCGCTTAGAGGTCGACCTAAAGGACATGCAACCATTCCAAATTTCTAAAATCCACAGGGAAATCAAGGATGCTCTTGGTGATTCTATTGATGGTCTGGAAGATGAAAATGCTAAGTTAAAAGAAAGAATAAGATAATTGGAAAATGCCTTAATGCCTCTTTCAATTCTGGAAAGTCCTTTGTCAATGGTTAAACCTACCACACCTACCATTAAGTTAAAAGTATCTTTGAGTTTACTCACAGTATCCCAAAGTTATGTAGAGAAAAACATTAAAAAGAGAATGTCGTTGCTAACATAAGCATGGGAGGTATAAAAAAATATCGTTTCTTTCGGCTCAAGAGAACATGCTTTTCATGAGTATCTGCAAGATTATTTAAAGAATGAAGAAGGTTTATATGTTGATGTTGTCTTACCATTTGGAATAAAATTCTCAAACATGATAGAATTGAAAAGAACAGAAGAAGATATGCCTTCTTTGTTAAGCCCTAATATTGGGTCAATACCCCTTAATTGGGGCATATTACATTAGTAATGTTATTTTATTTATGTCAGATTTATTCCATTAGTTGTAATTATACCTCCTAGTCTCCTATATATACCAAGGAGACATTTTCATTTGGAATCATCTTGTACTTGAACATTTATGTGGGGTAAAAAGAGGTTTCCCCCTCGAAGAGGCTTATTATCTGAAATTCTCTCTTTTTCAAGGCGTTGAGTACTTATTCTGAGGATTTTCTATGCTATATTGATATTTGGTTCTTAACATATGGTATCAGAGCTCAAGCTCTTGGGGTTTCACTGCTACATCTGATACATCGTGGAATTTTCACTATAACTTTTTTTCTACAATGATTCAAAAGGAACGGATTGGAGGATATTTAGTATACGGATCAAGGTAAGTTGGGTTAAAATTTCAACTTCTGAAGCCTTATACTTTCAAAGATACATTCTTTTTAAGATAGGGTTCTGGAATCACCCTTAATTGAGCCATTGCAGAATTTTCGCTATTAATTTTTTTTTGTAACGTTTCAAACCCTGAACTCCAGAGGATATTCTCAAAAATTAGTAAGGTATCTTTGGTATCAATTTCATCTTCTGGGTCATCTTAAATTTGTAGATACACTCTGTGGAAGATAGGGTATCTAACTAGTCCTATTGACTAGTCTCAAGTAGGTGTTCCTGGTAAAACAATCATAAATTATTCCTAGAGTATCCAAATTGAGTGAGATCAGTTGCACTAGATTGTGGACAACCTGTAGTAGTTCTGGTATGAGTTTAAGAATTTTATATCAATCATTTTGTGCGGGGTACGCTATACAAGTGAGATCTCCTGGAAAGGCCAAAAATGAGCAAGTTGTGGGGAAGTTGCCATAAATTCCACTTGGCACATCCAATTTTTATCAAACCTGTGTCATTGAAGAGAAGAAATATCAGAGACCTACAAAAAATAAAATTTCATACTCAGAAGGGCCGAAATTTTGGAGATACAATAAAAGGAAGATTGTCTAGCAGAACCACCTCAAAATCAAGGTTTAAAGTGATACTTAGCTAACATGCCACCAAAAAAAGGGAACTTCTACACCAAATAAGCCTCCAGAAAATCCTACATGGACTCTTGATGAAGGTGAAGAAATGCGTAGGGACATAAATGATTTACAAAAGAAGACAGTAACCAAAGATGAACTACAAGAGATGATGGATTCAATGGAAGCTAAGTTGGATACTAAGATGGATGGTTTAAAAGGGGAGATCATGGAAGGATTGAAAAAATTCCTAATAGAGAGGACACCTGAAAGTGAAAATGTATCCCATGAAATTCATGATGAGGACGCAAAGAAGGTGAATCAAGAATGGAGAAACTCCAACTTTGGGTTGAAGACCAACCATGTTCCTAAGATCGATATGAGGAAGTTTAATGACAAGGACCCAATCACATGGATACTTCAGATGGAGCAATTTTTTGATCTACATAATGTGCCACATACACAAAAGGTATGAATTGCTTCTCTATATTTAGAACCCAATCGATTTGTATGGTATCGATGGCTTTGTTCTCGCAAATCACTCATCACTTGGACAAATTTCACAAAAGAAATGATACCACACTATGAGGATACAAGGAGCAATACCTTCTTTAGCCAATTGATAAATCTCAAGAAAAAGGGTTCAATTACCAAGCACATTGAGAACTTCCAAAGATTGAATATAAAGGTAACAGATATTCCAGATGAGCACTTGATTGATGTATTCATAGGAACTTTAAAGGATAAAATTCAAC
>ML779575.1:1167118-1211412 GCA_009831015.1 Picea engelmannii | reverse complement strand
GGATTGGGTGTTTTTAAGACTACAACCATACAAACAGATGTCCCTCAAGCAAGCCAAGAAGGATAATAAATTATCACCAAAGTACTATGGCCCTTATAAGGTGTTGCAAAAGATTGTTACTATGGCATACAAATTGGAGTTGCTTGCATCTTCACGAGTACACCCAGTTTTCCATGTTTCATGCTTAAAGAAGGTTATAGATGACAATATCCTAGTTCAAACTATATTGTCAGAACTTGATGAGGAAGAAAAAATCATATTGGAGCCTGAAGCCATCACTGACACAAGAATTCACCAGCTGAGGAATAGATCCATTTCAGAGTATCTCATTAAATGGAGGAAACTGTCTGTTGAAGATTCCACTTGGGAAGATGAGTCTTTTATACAGAAGCATCCAGAGTTACTCAAGCGTTGTGGACAACACTTACAACACTTGTCTCAAGGAGAGGGGCATGTTAAGCCCTAATATTGGCTCATTACCCCTTAATTGGGGCATATTACATTAGTAATGTTATTTTATTTATGTCGGCTTTATTCCATTAGTTGTAATTATACCTCCTAGTCTCTTATATATACCAAGGAGACATTTTCATTTGGAATCATCTTGTACTTGAACATTTATGTGGGATAAAAGGAGGTTGCCCCCTCGAAGAGGCTTATTATCTGAAATTCTCTCTTTTTCAATGCGTTGAGTACTTATTCTGAGGTTTTTCTATGCTATATTGATATTTGGTTCTTAACATTCTCCAAGTCGAATTAAACAGTTGAATGCTTGTTGGAAAGAAAAGATCAAGAATTTGAATAAAATTGTCCAAGCATGCAACGAAGCCATAGTAAAAAGAGAAGAATTGTTCAAAATACTCACAGAGATAGATCTGGCAGGGAGCACTAATGAGGTACAAGACCCTAAGTTAATTCTCAATTCAATGTTTCTGGTAGAGCAACAATTTGATGAACAAGTTGAGATATTAAAAGGTTTATCAGCTGAGAAATTTTATGGCATAGTTGAATATAATGAAGAAGAAATAGACAATTGAATGGTTGATTATTCCGTGAAAAATCAAGATATTGAGGAAATACATGGAATTTCTCATGACTTAAGAGACTTGGAAGGCGAATTATTCAATATTAAAATCATCCATGAAATAAATGTTGCACCAATGAAAAAATATATTGAAGATTGGTTTAAAAAGGCAATTGATATATTAACCAAAGAAGGCCAAGAAGCAACAGTTGAAACGGTTCCTATAACCTTCAATGAGGACAATAAAAGGACAATAGCAAGCAAGTGAACAAGAGAGAGAGACCATCATAGTCTTGTTACTCTTTCATCTCCCACCATCTTCTTTCCACAGCTTACTTCTTATTTATATTTGATTTATGTTTTGCGGGAGCCCCAATCCCAGTCATAAGGACAAACATATTTAAATTTAAAATCTTTGTAACAGACACTATATTTTTCAGAAATCCCAAGAGAACTATTTCGAGATCAGTTTTGACAGTATTTTATAACTCTGAGTTTTGAGTATAAAATATTTGAGATTGATCTATCATTTTCTTTATTTGAGCTCCACATGTTTTTACTCTGTTATTTATCTTATGCATACAGACCATCTTATTTTATTTTATGTGATCATAAATATTTAATTTAACTATGATGGATGTGAGGAAATTTTGTTTTATCTTTTTCAAATATGTGATGTGTGAGGTTCCTGTTCATTTCTCAGGAACTCTCTTTTAAAACAAAACTTTTTGTTTTACTGCAATCTTTGTATTTCTTTGAATACCACAGCAGACTTTCTCAAAGTCCTATATTATTTTGAAAATCTATAATTCCAAGAAAATATTGAAACAAAGAGGAGTAACACCTCTATAAAAACGCAGGGGTATTTGTATCCACATGAGGTTTTCGTTTCAGTCCTAACGGATTCAAGCGTCAACAGTGACTTTGGTAATTTGTTTGAAATCTCATGGAAAATAGATGGAGTCAATGCATGTTGTTGTGTTTTTTGTTAGATAAATGAATTTGGGTGCTTGATCGTGTGTAGTTGTGCTTCTTTTTCAATCCATAATCACGTATAATTTAAGGTTTTGTAGCTTGGTCATTAATTCGAATTGATTCGACCTTAAAAATAGGGGATGCATTTACAACCAAGTTTTGACTAAGGAGTAAAGCAAAGATCCTATATCAACAAAGGAGGATGATCTGTAGAAGACTATTCGGTAGAATCCTAGGTATGCAAGTAACAAATGGAATGCCTCAAATCCTTTGCAGAACTAGCAACCCATAGGCCTCTACACATTTATATTAAAGGGGTATATTCATTTTATATTAGTGGATAATATCCAACACTTCTAGATTGGTATAGATCAATCTACAACTACCCTAATCATGTTATCTAAATAGAGGGATAACCATCATTGTAAAGGTTTCAAGTTTTTGCTAAGGCTAAGAAAATGTGTTCTTCTTTTATGTGTATGGTGTGATGATTGAGTATTGAGATCTAGTCCATTGTAAGGATAAGGCCAAGATGTAATCCATGTACTTGAGTAATACAATGGTATTACATATTTGTTTTTCCTCATTATTATATTCTAACTAGACGATATCTATAATCTTATGTACTTTGCTTATGAATTGTTTCCTCCCTACTTAGATGAATGTGATTGAAGAATAACTAATTGAATTTGTGTTTCCCTCATTAATTTCCTAATTCTTTGCACACTAATTAAGCAAAAATAATCAAGCATGCCTTATGTGAGACCTCATTGCATTAGAAGGTTAAACATGTTGGCATACTAGATTGCCTTTTGTCTTAACCAGGCACCTTCTATTGGGTCTCAAAAGGAGCCAACAACATGGTTTTATTGCTTGGAAATTAACAAATGCAAAGTGGCAGAAAATGCAATGGAAGTCGGCGAAAGTCAACCTTCGAGATTAAATTGAAGCACATATCCATGGATTTCCATGTCAAGAATGAGTTTATTTAGATGAATAAGCTGAAATATTTAAGGATAAGTTCTTGTTTGAGTGTTTACATATGATATTTTGGGTCAAATTACCTTTGAACCTTTATGAATTCCTAGAAAATTTTATAGATCATACTCAATGTTGGTATATGTGTCCAAAAATTGTGGAATATCAACCTATTAAAGATTCAATGGTATGATCATGAACTGACTTGAGTGGATGATTTATGGTTCAAAGGAGATATGGAAGGATACACCTTGGAATTTATAATTTAATGTCAATAGTATTTGACCTAATCATTGGAATTATTCAAGAAAGAACCTCACGGAAGGTTGATTAACAAGATTCCAATTTGAATCAAGATGTAGGTTGGAAGAATGAAGAATCATTCTATAAAATAGAATTTCTCTTCACATGTGCACATAAGGATTCATGTGAGAACAATTTGACATAGTACTTTCCACATGGATTTTTCCCTAGTCACTTAGATGTGAAAAGAGGAAGAGCACATTGTTATACTTCCTCATGTATGGAAAAGAAGAAATATTAACTCTTGGTGATTATCTCAAGCAATGAATGGTGAGCACTCCTCCAAGATGTAAATTTGAATCAACATGTTATTGAAGTTAAAGTAAAGAAGACAAAAATCCAATAGTAAAAATGTTTGGTCCATTGATCTTGTCGTAAAGTGGGCCAAAGCATATGATTCAAAAGGAAAGTGCATGACATTTCAAAAACTTTGTCTTGGACATTTTTTAATGGCTAAGGAGATTGGCATTACATGTATTGATTGAAAAACATGGAGGAAAAGGATATCCTTCTAGTTAATGACCAAATACAAAAGTGGTATTTAAGTTAGATCACACTTAAGGTGGCTATATTGTACATAGTAGCTCCATTTTAGCTTTGCTTTCATGCTGTATAAGTTTGCTTTCATTTCAAGTTTTTTGTTTTTTGTTTAATTATGCAATGGTTTCATGGTGTAGTTTGCTTAGTTTTCTTGAAGTAGTTTTTTTTTCTTTCCTTTAGGTTTCACTTTCTATAAGATTAACTTGATATTGTGTCATTTGACTCTTTATTTCTTAAACACATATTTTTTTGTTTACTAGCCTCCCACATGCTCTAACACTTATGCATGTTGAGTGAAGTCGAGAAAACTTTACATGCTACCTTTGAGATATAGTCTGGAAGGAGGAGGACTTGAAAGTGAAACAATGAGATTGTGAGAAAAAATAAAAATAGTGGTTGGACCTAGGACTTTCCAATTGATTTTCTCTTTGATGATCCCAACACTAATTTTGGTTGATGAATTAGCTTGTTAGAGGAATCAATCCACTATATACAGATAGTTGGTCATATGAATGGTGAAAGTGATCTGGATTAGACCATTATATTATTTGTCATCTATCTCGATGCTTTTAGAGTGGAAAAGAAATGGAGGAATCAATTTGTAGGGTCATTTTAATGGTAGGTCTTGGTTTGGAAATTTGGGGTTTGAAACCTTTTGAATCCATTTCAAGGCATCAAATGACATTTTTTAGGATAAAAAACTTCTCTACTTTTGCTCAAACCTTTCAAACAATGCAAAAATCACATCAATCAAAGCTTGTATGCAAAAGGTATGCCTCATGCAAGTTGACCTACTGTATTGACCACTATGGTACAAGTGGATGTCATGTCATCCCCTATTACTCATGCATGTGGGGCTATCCATATATGTATTTTCAAGAATATTCTAGAAGGTCCAAAACCTTATTACAATTTAGGGTTGATTAATTCAAAACCCTACCCCTAGATGGCTATTGGGTGATGTTAAATATTGGGACACTAGGAGGAGAAGGGGTTCCATTCTTTAGCACTCTATTTATTCCATAGTTGAACATAGCACCTATGAGTGGTATTTTGAGAGAATAAAAGAGGAGGAGAGATTATGTTGCAGCCATACAGGCCATAGTGTCAAAGGAAACTCCACGGAGAGTGCCTCTTTCTTTGTACTTGCATTTGAAGACAAGAGAGAAGAGCGGCCTCACCTTCTAGCTGGGTTTTCTCCCATATTGGGTTTCCCAAGTTATATATTATTTTTATTTGTGGATGGTGTGTGAGTATTTATTTATGTTTTCTATTTTTTTAATTTAAGTTATTTCATACTTTAAGCAGAAAACCAGTAATTAAAGAATCTGAGATCTAAAGGAAAATAACCTTCACAGTAAAGATTTCAGTATTTTATTACATATGTTGTGATGAACTATCGAATGGAGTATCCATGATAGTTTATATATCATAATGCGTATCCGAGCAAGTTTTCTTGGGGTATCATAGGAAAGTCATAGGGATTCAAGAATCAAATTAAGAATAAAGTCGCAAAACCCTAGCCATGATCGACAAGTTTGTTCATAACAACCCTCGAGATCCAGTAGAGGAGATATTTGTGAGGTTGGAAGAGAAAGTCACTGACATATATCACAATATGTCCCTCCTCATGGAGGTTTTAGAAAGAAATATTGGAGCATTCAGAGAAGTTGGAGGCTCAAAATCAAAGATCAAATCAGATGGGAAATCGAGGGATAAAAAATAACTAGAAAATGAGTCGTGGAAATAACTCGAGAAAGACACTACAAGGAAAAGACCCTCTAGTAGAGTTTTTTGTGGATGCCCCTATAAAAATATCCCAAAAATCCATTTATAGTGGATCATACTAGTGGAGGTGAGCGGGAGGAGGTTTTAGCATATGCTTTTAAACCAATGCTTTTATAATTACATAACACGCCTGTGTGTTTTATACAACAGGAACATCAGAGCCCTCAAAACTAGTGCACTGTAGCAGGGTTATTTCAAATAAAGAAAAATATGATCCAGTGCGCTACGAAAATAAGGACGCGTCGGGAAATAATGACGCACCATGATAATGTTCTTTAAAAAAACTTTGGTGCGCAACATAACACTGGAAGCACTGGTGTGCTATTATTAGAGCACATCGTTATATGGTTAAATAAAAAACATTTATGCATCAATGTAGCATTGTGTTAAAAAATATATTCCATTACACTCCATTGTATCATGTGCATCGGTGCTCCAATATGGAGCATCATGTTAAGGTTAATTTCCAAATTTATGTGGTGGTCTATTTAAAACTGATGACACCAAGGCATCTATCATTATACCACACCGTGTCATGCTTAAACAAAAAAAATTGCACCATTGTAGTTTTTCAAAAAATGTACAGCGGTGCGTTATGTAGTAGTAAATGCATCGGTTCATACTCGTGCCCAAAAACATGCGCACTATGCTAGGGTTATTTAAAATTTATATATATATATAACTAGTGCACTCATTAAACATGTACGTCTCAGTGCGATTGTTCCTCAGGCGCACCAGAATAGGGTTTTATAAAAAAAATTATCGACGGTAAAAATCATTTTTACCATTTTCTATGTTGTATAGCTCAAAAGCATTGGTGCAACCTTTTCCTATCTGAAGCTCCCTTCCATCGGTGCTTTCCTTTGTTTCCTTCCTTTCATCTGTTGCTCGATGCAGGGATTTCGATATTTTCCAAACGATGGGAAAATTTAGTTTTTTTAGTATGTTGCAACCATGCCTCCCTGACGAAAAAATGTTCAGGTAATGTCCTTGTTTCTTCCTAACTTAATTTTTCACCCGATTAAAATTTAAAATTGAGTGAAATTTGAAGTGTTAAAAAACATTTTCACAATGCGTTCGAAGCGCTCGGCTCGCACCGCTTACGGTGCGGCCTATAAATTTACAGGGCGCACTGTGAACACTGTTATCTTTCTCGGCGTGGTATTGTTAAACATAAATGCACCGATGCATCCGTTTAATGACGCACCAAAGAAAATCATATAACTGGTGGGTCAGTGCGTCAAAGTACAGATAACACACTAGGGCGTTAAAGTACATGGTGCACCACCCTTATCAGATATATTTTTATGCAGTCCATTGGTAAACGTGCACACTGGGGTGTTCATGTTTACCAAATGCACCATCAAGAAATGTAACATTGTGTTGTGGTGCACCCTATAAATATTTTGGTGGCATCGTACGCGGTGCGATAGTAACGACCAGAACGCACCACAAAAAGTTCCGTAGTTGAAAATTTGGAAACATTTATGTGGTGGTGCGTCAACATTCATTACATGCACCACTGCATGTAGTGAAAGTATATGCACTGCTTTTTTCCTAATTTTTAAATAATTGTTTACATGTGTTAATATTTTAATTTGTTTTTTGGTTTAATCGGTGCGTAGGATAAATGTAATGCACCGCGGCATATGTTTTGTAGTGTAGCGCCCCAGTGCGGTACTATTTTCCAACACACCGCATAACATAGTAGAACATTTTTTTTTTTCAGTGTATTAGTTTACACTAATGCACTAGTCACGGTGCTCACGATATCTATATGCAGACCGTCGATGGTGCGTGACTGTTTTTTGAGAAAACCGTTAATGCAATTAACTTATTTTTTGAAGGAAGTTATTTTTCAGTATTTATAGATAAATTTACCATTCAATATACTTTTTTTATGTTTTATGTATGAGTGAGGCTAATTTATTTCATATGTTAATATTGCAGAGACGTTAGCAGAGAGAGCAGCAAAAACAACAGTAGCAGAGGGTGGACATGTACAATGTTGTACGGGAATGGGAGGCAATGGAGAGGGAGGGGAATTTGTTACCTCGCCCTATTACTACAGTGACTCGTGTTCTTTTGAGGGATGTAAGCCTCCTTAAGTACTATGAGGAGGATACATCCCTTAAGGGGCACTCTGGGTTGTTGGTGTATCTTATCCTTTGATGGGATGTCCATCGAGAGGCTTTTCGTGTGGGTCTGGATCAGTGGTACCATCCCATTGAGGAGGATATTTACTTTATCACTGGGCTATCCAGGATAGGGGAGGACTTTCCCCAGTTCCCATATTTCCCAGTAGGTGTTGTTGTTGAGAGTTAGCTCATGTACTCTCAGTGATATATTGGGGTTGATGTACTATCCCCAGTTGATTTTCAGGTATCTGGTGGACAGTTGAAAATCACCTCTTTCGATGCAGAGGAGGTTAGGTGTCTCTCACTCTTAGTAACTACCATAGACCACTTTACCAGTGATGGGAAGCGCATTAGTTTCCCTCCTTTGCATTGTGTTTATTCATTGGTACAATGGCCACAGTGTATTAGATTGTTTGCCATTTTTTTGCAACAATTTTGTATAGCACTCAACAAATGTCCTGTTATGATACGTGGGAGGTCAAACTTCCCATTTGCCTCAGAGATATTTTGCTTATTTTTTGAGAGGTTTCCATAGATGAGACCAAATTCCTTCAGCCTGCTAGGCCGAGGACTCATGTGTGGATGCGCATGTGGGGGGAGATGATGCCCAAGAGGGGCCAGCTAGATTTTCCGGCCAGGATTTCGTCAGACGTACTAGGGATACTAGGTAGTGCGGTGGATCACATGTTCGGCATATTAATATTGTGTCCTTACGTGGGTTTGTATTTGCAAGGATGTCTGAACATCCTCTTCACACCAGATGAGCCACCAAATGATAGACGTAATATTAGTGTTTTTTTTTAAATTAATATAGTTTCATTTTACTGTCTTACTTAATTAGAATAAAATTAATTCTAACACGTTCTTTAAATTGTTTAATGAATTAACTATGTACTTATTGTTATGTACTATATATTTTGTTATGCACTTTCATTGGGTACGTGCCTCCTCCCCCAGTAGATGACGATGAGGATATGATGTTTGAGGCCGCAACAGGTTAGGGTCCTCAAGTGCAGATACCTGGCGGCATGTGTCGTAGGCCTGATACCAGATTCAGGTTGGATTTGGGCAACCGAATCTCTACACTTTTGACTGAGGTGGGAGTCAACCCTGCCCTGATACAAGACATCAAGGCAGATCCTATGTTCTTGGAGCTTTGGAGGAAGATATTTCATGATTTGATTCCTCTTATGCACCATATCATTGGAGCTTCCATACTACTAGCAGTGAGGAGGGATCCCAATGATAGGCACGACTCTTCTTCCAGTACGTCTCATTCGTATAGTACCCCATCAATTGATGAGAGTGCTCATGATCATCCTCCTCCTCCTCCTTCACCTCACCTAGATCATGAGGAGGGAGCACATATTTCTCCTCCTCCTCTTTCACCTCACCTAGATGAGCATGCCAGACCTATTCTTCATACTCCTCTTTCACCTCACCTAGTTGAGCATGTTGGACCTATTATTCAACCTCATCTTTCAACTCACCTAGATGAGCATGCTAGACCTATTCCTCATCCTCCTCTTTCACCTCACCTAGATGAGAAGGCATGACCTATTCATCATCCATCATCTTCCATTATAGACCAGGCCCCACTACTATTGTAGATATGCAAATTATGCCATCGACTGGACCAGATATGTTNATATATATATATATATATATATATATATATATATATATATATGGTGTTTTTTTTTCTATTGATCATGTTGATGATGTACTTAATTTATATGTTCATGTTGATGTGTATATTGTTAGGTCATGTTAGATTTGGTTGTTAAATGTTCTTGATAGATGTGTATGTTATAACATTGTTCATTAGACGTGCTTTTTTCTTGTTGATCATGATGATATACTTAATTAATTTAAATGTTGATGTTGATATGTACATTTAAAGGTCATGTTAGATATGTTTAATGTTAAATGGGCTTGATAGATGTGTATGTTAAATGATGCTTGTTAGATGTGTGTGATGATGATGTTAGAAAATGCTTTTCTTTTGTTAGATGTGATCACAATGATGATGCCATGTTAAATTATTAGATATGTGTGCTAGCTAATTAATGATGTTATATGTGCTAGAGGTATATATAATTAGATGATGTTAGCTAGTGAATATAAATGTGTATTTTAGATGTTATTTATGTTTATTATAAGATGGTTATCATCACAATGTTTATTTTTATAAATTACAAAGTTCAATATGGTTGAAACTACAATTGCATAGATAGTTCATTATACATATTCATTCTAACTTTTTTTTTTTTCAAAAAACAAATTACATATGAATAAATATTATTTTCCATTGTACTAATTACTCTATTTGAATAGACTCTTCTACACTAAAAATTGTTATTATAAAAAAGTTATGATCTCCAATGATAAACATTCTATTGGATTTAAAATTTTATGGATACAAATCTTCCTATTGTTATTTTTGTCATTATTTCGTAAGTTGATTGCTATCAAATTTTAAAATATTACTTCATTAATTGTGGTTTTACTCAACATTGGGGGCTTAATTTTATAAATATTTTCAAAAGCAATGATAAAAGTATGTAAACTAACAAACACTACTTTAGTTAAAAACCAAATTATCACAAAATCATATTATAAATTTAATTTTTTAATTATAAACCACATTTTTTGTTAATCTTACTTTTAAATCTACAAAATAAATGAACATAAACTCAGTTTTTGAATCATCATGTTAACATATCCTCAAAAATGTTGTACTATTAAACATGCATCTAAACCATATCATTACATCTAATTATATCAACATAAAAAGTAGAATTTCATATCCCATTAAAAGTTCAACTGGACATTTAACACTTTTCAGGATTTCACAATTGGAAATACTTAAAGAAGATGAAACATTTTTAAATAAATGCAACATATAAATATGTTAAAATAACAATTGTTCCATGCAATCAGAAATAATTTGAAAGACAAACACATTACGTATCAAACTAATTGTTAACCAACTAAAATTTCTCAAAGATTTTTTATAATTAACTTAACATTTCCTCTGTCAGAATATGAATAAAAAAGAATATAATTAGCTAAATAAAGAATATAACAAAAAGAAACAACAACAATATTAAAGATGAAATAAAACATGTACATATCACTCTATGTTGTCATCACCCTCATTATCTTCCTCGCTTGGAATGATAACATTGTTGTTCTCAAAAATATGTTTTGATCCAGGGTCGTGTCTTAATACAAACCATCAGTTTCTATCCAACACATATGGGTAAAAAAACACTTGGTTGCAGTGTTTTTGGAAAACATAAGGATCCTTAGCTTCATCCCACATATTTTTAGAATTGATATATATCATCCCACTATCACGATCTTCCTTCACATTATTCTGATCAAAGGTGTCCCACCACTTGCACCTAAAAATAACACATTGGAAAGAAGAGAAGTCCACTCGAATGATCTCTTGTATCTTTCCAATGTAGCATAACTTCCCTTGTATGGTGTTTTGATCGCAGTGACTAGCACGACTAGATTGGTCGAAC
This sequence comes from Picea engelmannii, assembly GCA_009831015.1. Classification (NCBI taxonomy): domain Eukaryota; kingdom Viridiplantae; phylum Streptophyta; class Pinopsida; order Pinales; family Pinaceae; genus Picea; species Picea engelmannii. The sequence continues at coordinate 1,200,130 of ML779575.1, read as the reverse complement.
TCGACTTCCACTCCACATTATTGTGTCCTGTGTCCATCATCGACATCCTCTATGTGAAAATGATGTCCATATGCCCACATCGATGGGAACAAATGCACCTATAAAAAAATGAACAAATCACAGTGTCAATATGTGTCTAATAACCCGACCATTAAAATATAAAATAATATAGATGTACTTACAATTCAAATGTGCATTACGAAGTTAAAAATGATATACTCAAAAATATTATTAGCGAGTTTCTACAACCAATCCCTATGTTTAGTGCATCCTCTTCTTCACATGGGTAATGACCGGATGCACCATATTTCTATCTGACTTGGTCAACAACCCAACTGTTGGGGCATTTCATTGGCATATTTTCTTTTAAATGATCAGGATAAGGCATGTTTCTACCATTCAACCATCTGAATTATTTCATGTCACTTTCCCATTTCCTCCTCTTATGTTCGTACAATGCGATCCTCGGCTGTGTTGCCTCCGAATTGTAAAGAATGAATTTATTGATGGCATCAATTTATGAATTCGTCGATGTATTCATGAAATCAAACCAGCATTATAATACATATGAGATCATGAAAATATACATTATGAAGTTCAGTGTGAATAGTTACTGTGTAGAAATTTGACAAACGATAAGCCACGTACTATTTATCAAGCACCTTTTTCCATTCATTTGGAGAAGCTCCCCTTCTCTTTTGTCTTCACCCTTTCGTCGTCCCAAATAACTACACCTAGTGTGTTGTCGATCTGCTTGATGTACTCACTGACATAATAGAAAGACTCATATGATATGTACCCCTCTTCCATAGACCCCTCAGGTTTTTCCCTTTGACGAACAAATAATTTCAATTTATTCATGTATCTCTCTAAAAAAACATCCAACGATAGAGACCACCCTGACTAATTCAACCTCATATACTAGGTGAATTAGAAGATGAACCTGCAAGTCCATGAAACTCAGTGGTAGTTCCTTCTCAAACTTACAAACAATATCAACTATCTCTTGACGCCACCATGGAATGTTAGCCATATGAATCTCCTTTGATGTGATCCAACGTACAAATGCAGATAATTTAGATATGGAACACCTTAGGTTATGGGGTAAGTCATGGTTCACACACCCACACATGAGTAGAGAATAATGACACTATAAAGTAAACACATAAAAAATTAATTATGTTTTATCCCATGGCATAAAAATGAAAATTACAAATAATAAAATCATATTTTTGACATATGTCGTACCTTTAGAAGGTTCAAATAGTCATGTGATTTCAACCCTGACAAATGTTCTTGATGCAAAGTGAAGCAACGTCGTAGGGAAGACCCATATAAAGAAGGCACCTTCACACCCAATATAACTTCCTTTGCCAAAACAATATCTTATTTATTCAAAATCCATGGGACATCACCTTATTTGAAAGACTAAGAGGCACCAGCCTCTCCTCTACTTTCTTGTGTTGGGCAATGTTTCTTTTTAGTTTTTGAAGAAGTAATATCTCTCCTCATAGCCAATGTGTCACTTTCCTTCAATGATATGTGTCTCTATAAAGAAGATGAAACATTTTTAAATATATGCATGGGATCTAGTAAGTGGGAAATCTTAAGATATAGGGGAGCTTATAAAAGATAGATTCCATTTTCATCCCAATGGGAAATTTCTCGACATAGGTGTTGAAGAATTATGGATCATCGAACATAGGCTCTCCATTTGAATTGAACATCCATGTAATCTCCTTCTCCTTCTCTCTCTCTCATATGATCTAAGCCATTTTGTTGGTGTCATTATTGCATTCCTTTGGGTTCTCTTTGGTTTACCATTGAAAGAAGATGTTGTTCTTATATAAGGATGTTCTTCTGGTAGGAATACCCTCGAGCAGTCATACACTGGCTTTCGTAGGTGGTTGGACCACCTAGCCTTCAAAGAGGGTCCACAAAATTTACATCCATGATAGCCTTTAGTTACAAGACCTACAAAATTATTGTATATATAACATGTTGGCGTTTAAGAATAGAATGTCAATCACAACGAATTAAATATGCAAATAAATATTGTTACATATGTAAACAAATCAATAAACGTGTTAATCACCAGAGCAAACTCCTAATCCTGGATAATCATGTGTGGTGTAATCACATATGCCATACAACGTAAAACTCCTCTATGTTCTGATGGGTCTTGATACATCATATACATGTATCCCTTCCCATAATTCCTTCAATTCATCTACCAATGGTTGTAGGTAGACATCCATATTCTTCACTTGTCTTCTAGACATCCATAGACATCACTACTACATGCCAAACATAATAGTTGGTGTTTTGGAGGGAATATGGGTTCACGCCATCCATTGTTATGTTGAGTCGTAGACTTTGTACTTCATCCTTGAATTTTTCTGGCCATGTATTTTCTATATGCTTCATGGTTATTGAATCTATTGGGATTCGCATAATTCCCGATTCACTTCTATGTGATGCATGTCATCCCTGCAACATAGTTAATTCATTGCAATGAAAGAGCCTTTGAATCCTTGGGATTATAGGCATGTGCCTCAATATCTTATGAGGAGAACCATGCGATTTACCATTTTTATTTGATTTATGGTACCTATCATGCCCACATTCTGGACATATCTCTTTGTCTGCATAATATCCTCTATATAGAATACAATCATTCATACATGCATGATATGATATATACTCAACACCCAACATTTTCAAAAATGTCTTTGCCTCTTCACAACTACCGGGAAAAACATTATCACTAGGAAGAACCTTATCTTTGAATATCCTGCAGTTAGTGGGAAATAGAAATGTACAAGATCATTTAACATTTATAAAAGCAACCATTTCTAATGTTGATTGTGTGACAAGATTTCTCAAAATTAATATAAGGCATTTGTTGGTCAATTAACTCGATATTTCCTAGAAACATGCATTTGACATGCCAAACTTTTCTTTCACGTTGTACAATAACATTGTTGTCCCAAGCTGGGTAGACTTTGATCGGGAACTAGGTCCAAAGAGAGGGGTGGTGGAAGCATGTTTTAGGCTTTCGAAAATGGTATCATTGATATGAGCATCATCCCCTAGCTCATCATTATGAAATGTGTCTAACAAAATTGTCTCCATATTAGTTGTATCCCGTAAGTAATCATCCATACCAACCTCTTTTTGATTATCTCCATTGCCAACTTCAGAAGAACTACTATCGTTGTAGTCATTCCTAATTGGTGAATCTAGACGTAATGGGAATTTAATAGGTGGTTGATTCAACCATTCTTGGTACGCTTCCTCTCTGAGTTATGCTCTCATTGTAGCCTTCTATCAAGTTCACATTGTTGTGGGGTGCAACGGAAGATGGTAGATAGGTCGCTCATCATCAGAAGAATCATACTTTCAAAAATATTGAACATTAGTACAATGATGATATTAGTAAGCACAATGCAATAATTTTTTTGTTCAAATTACATTATACCAAACAATTATTACTATCTTCGACCAAGGATTGCGACTGCAAGATTGAATGTCACAATTGGTACAGTAAAGTAGGTTTCCATTTTAATCTTCCAACTTTTTGTGGTATGTTGCTCCTGATAATACCTTCCGACGTTTTTGAATCGGTACTGGAATATTTTTTGCATCTGAACTCGATTCTGAATCAGGATCCTACAAATTTGGATACATTTTTATTCAGATTGACATGGATAAAAAAAATTCAATAAGATAATCAAAACATAAATAAAATAAGTTAAACTTACTGGATATGGAAAGGGAGAACTCCGCAATCGAATTTGAGCAATATGGAATTGACTGAAATTTGAAGAATTGGCCATTTGATCATATAATAAAGTTTTCTCCCTACATTTCAGCAAAATTAGCAATAAATTTTTCTCTACATATCTAAAATAAAATTCTATGGCCATACTACAATCTGAGTTTGAATATAGTTTTGAAACCATTTTTTAAGAATAAGACGAAATAAAACATAAAATGTATACCGAAGTATTGTGAGTCATGTGAATTCATCCTAAAAGAAAATTTGAGATGAATATACTATTTTATGTGCAAATAAAAGTTCAAATAACTTTAAAAGCACATCAATGTGCTTATAAACCACAAACGCACTGGTACGCATATTAATAATAAGCATCGGTGCGTTGAAAAATCAACCACATCGTGGTTCGAGATTTTGTTAATAAAAAACAATTATATGTCTCTGATGTGTCAATTAATATGGACGCACTGGTGCATAATGTAATATGGCCGCATCGGTGTGTCTTACATAAACACATCGTCGTGCCGAAAAAATTTAAAAAAAAACGCAAATTTTTTTAAACAGTTAAAAAAAGACTGGGAATCGAATTTCATAAAGTCATTTAAATACTAAAAATCTATTCACTATTTCATTATTTTGCAAAATTTTGCAGGGGAGAGACTTGCAAGGATGATTTTAGGGGCGAAATTTCACTCATGGGCGAAATTAAGGGGTCTCCCAATTTTTATTGGGCGAATTTTTTGTATCGTAGTGGTTTTTTAAAACTTTAATTCTTCACCCCTAATTTATTTTAAAAGAAGAACCATATAGACGGTTAGCCCAGGTTTCTATGAGGGAGAGAGAAAAAAATATGTATTTATCCCATGAAATTTGGAGTTGCAATCTTGCATTCGCCCAATTTCTAGAAACATGATAATTTCTGGTAACAATTTCTCCCTCCCATTTGGTTTTAATCACGGTTTATGGTTTAATTCACTCCAATTTTGTGGTATGAGAAACTTTAATCTTCTGTTTGCTCGATTTCCAAAGAACAAGGGGATTTCTGGGAGCAATTTGGCCCTCCCATTTGGTGTAAATCACACACAATTTCTTGATGGAGGGCATTCAGATGAGGGTATTGGCAAGGTAGAGAAAAAAAATGAGTCTTTAATCTTTGATAGCGTCTGAATATCCTTCTCTGTTCAATTCGGTAAGAAATTCGTCCAAATTCGTAACTTTAATTGTTTATGTGATTGTTGTTGGAGCCCGTCCTTGCTTTCTAGAATATTTCAGTCTTCAGATTACTGAGTTTTCTTTGCCATCAAAAGAAAATGAATGCTTGGAACATGTTAGAAAACAGGGAAAGACAGAAAATATACTTTCTTTCAAAAATTTCTAATAGTTAGATCAGCAAGAGCATAAAGATCAAAATAAAAATTAAACTCATAACAGAAGTGCATAGACATACAGTAGATCTAAAACATAAGGTACTTCTGAATAAGAAAAGCTATAGATTTGTTTTTGAATGGGAAAAACAACTAGGTCTAAACTGTAGAAGCATTTCTGAGTTTGCAAAACAAATAGATCTAAACATTGTTGTCTTTCAAAACAATTTAGATCTGAACTGTGTTGTATTTGTGAGTTAGAAAAACAAATAAATTTGGACTGTGTATGTTTAGATCTGAACAGTAGGTTTATTTCATAATGATATAAACAACCAGATCTAAATAGTAGTGTTATTTCTAAGAAAATAAAACAAATGTTCCATAGAAATACTTCTTAGCAATTAGATCTGAACCATAAAACTTATTCACAAGTATGGTAATCAATAGATCAGTACATAAACAATAGATCTGTACATAAACAATAAAATAAAAACGAAGTAGCAACTTACCTCTCGAAGAATTACCTCTATGCAATGAGGAAGAGCATGACACATACAAGGAATGATATGCCACTGTTGTTATGCTCAGAAAAGTTTAGGAGTCATGGATCTACCTCAAGGGTTAGATCTCTAACACGAGAATGTAGGATTGATTGCCACCAAGAAGAAACCTCACTCAAGGACCACAAAAACTCCACACAAAAAATTCTGGAAACCAAACCCTCATTCCAACCACATATGTAATGTGACAGCAAGAAAAATGACAAGGCTGGAGGCTCTAAATCAGTATGGTTGTAATTTCCAACCTTGTCTGTCCATCTAGAAGGGTCATGGTATAGATAGGAGTCCAAATCTTCATAGAAGAGAGGGACGACAACCTCTTAGGAGAGGGCTTGATGCACTATATTGGCAGGAGGAGAGGGCGGCATCATAACCCTCAACACACAAGAACTTTCAGCATACAACAACCCTCAATCAAGGCTTTTGGTAGCAATAGAAGAACCCTTGACTCAACACCAAACACAGGACAGGCAACAATAATAGATGAGGTCAAAATCTGGATTGTCAAAGGAGGTTGAACTTTCACAAGGAGACTGAACTGCTGCAACTGTTACAAGGGGGTTGAACTACTGCAACTGTTACAAGGGGGACACACCACACATAGAGCAATTCGCTATACCTTGAAGAGAAAGGAAAAGAGTGAGATTAAGTGAGTGGGGAGGGTTTGTATTTATAGTTTTAGGTTAGGGCTAGGCTAATAAAAATATAATTAAAAATAACATATTTAATTAATATAAATATTAATTTAATATGTTATAATTAAACATTAATTAATATTTTTTATATTAAGCCCTAAAACAAAAATACAAGCCCTAATAAAAATCAAACTCAAAAATCAAAGGGTGGGGGCTTTACTTAGTGGCAACACATGTCCATATAATTCTCAAGGTGACCAATTAACTTTATCATCACTACATATGGGATACATCCCTCATGTGGTCATGCTGATCTTCATAATCTCTCTTAGGCCTTGTAGACCATCCTGGAAGAGAGGAAGGGGATCACACACCCACAAATCTTGGTATTACACCAAGATCTACCTGATCAAGGATCAAGTTGCCCCATAACATATCTTGGGTCTTATCCACCGAGGTACAATACCAAGGATCAACCCATGCTTTAGGCATGGGTACCCTAGAACACATCCAGAGGCTCTAGACATGTCTAGGGACTTATATTTCTTGGTCCCAGACCAAGAACCCCAGTCAAGTACCGGGGCCCCACACAAGGGTCTTTACTGCTTGGTCCCAGACCAAGAACCCCAGTCATCTACTGGGGGCCCTCACAAGGGTCTTTACTACTTGGTCCCAGACCAAGAATCCCAGTCATCTACTGGGGGCCCTCACAAGGGTCTTTTGCCATGGCACTAACTACTTGGTCCCAGACCAAGAACCCCAGGAGTGTACTAGGGGCCCTAGTCCACAACTAGGGTATCAAGCCATCCTCCAGGGAGAATGGCTCTTGCAACTGCATTAAATTCAACAGAACAATTTTACAATCTCCTACATAGCTATAGGGCAGAGTTTTCTCTCTTGTATGTTGTAATATGTTAAAAAAATGGCTTACGTTTTCTCTCCTCTTTTCTCCATTTGTTAGTTTCTTGACCCATGGGAGGATCTCGAGACTCCTTGATTTTGGACCTATTATATGGTATACCAAACAAACCTTAGGTGGATCCCCCACTACCTTAATAAGGAGTTGTCAGTAAGTAGGATTAGAAGGATCCCATTCATATCCTATTGTTACACATATTAGTTCTATACAAATCCTATATCGAGTAGCAGAGGTGGCCAATGGCTTGTCATGCCTTGGATTTTTTTGTTTTATCATGGTATAGTTATAAATTATATGGGGTTTTCTATTTGAAGATTTATGTTCTTTAATGAGAGTTTTCTCCTTCGATTAGATGTTTGTTTGGTTGAAATGGTCTTGTGATTACCATGTCATGAACTCTTAGCCTCTTTCAACGGTGTCATTTATTGGATCCTGGAGGAGTCAATCTTCTCGTTATTGTGGTGTTAATTATTTTGATTAATGGATAATTTGTTATTGTGCTTATGGAAATACATTGTTGTTATCTTGTGTGTTCCATGTCCTAGTGTAGCGAGTGTCGCATATTGATCCCAAAAGAGAAGGATTCATATATAGGGTTGAAATCTATAATGTCCTATCATTGGGAAAAAATTAGACCATATAATTCATTTTTCTTTCCAGTGATATCGATCAATTGTGAGTAATCATTTATCATCTTCTTATGTTGATTTATAATCCTTTATGATCTTATGTTGATTTATAATCCTTTATGATCTTATGTTGATTTATAGATCGATAGTATGACTAAGCACTTCAATGGGTGTGGTGCTTTATTAGTCATGAATAGATACAACATGTTTAGCATATGAAGTTTGAAACTACTCTAGCTTCACTTGACCAAAATTCAACTTATTGGACAATGACCATACTTCCTTGACTATTTCACTGGTAGGAGAATTGAAATTTCTAAATGAGGCATCCACAGAATGAACAATAGAAGCATATTCCCCTTTCATTTTGACAAAAAAATTGACTTCCTTTGGTAACTTTTCAGTATTTGAAGCAAGATGGCTTTGCATGATAAAATGGGTTCTTGGAAGATTTTGCAATCTTTGATTGATAGAAATATTTGCATTTGAATCTCCAGACTTAGATTTTGTTTCTATATCATTATGTATGTCAATTTCCATGAACTGCCCTTGTTTGACATCATGGAAAGTGGATAGCCAAGATACTCTTTGTAATATAGAAACGTGCAACCCACTTAAGAAATTTGATATTTGTTGTAATAAGGTTTATTGGTGATGGTATATGTTATACACACAAATAGTAATTGCTCATGAAAATTTGTGATCATTCCACTCACTATATTTTCCATGCAATATGGCCAAGCAATACTAGCTATCACATGGATTTGCTAACAAGTTTAGAGTGCATTCACAGCAAAGGAAAGTACTAATAATGGAGGTTTGAGATGAGGGGGAAAGTATGACCTTATTGAGGGCAAATGAAAACAGGATTAAACACCCAACTATGCTACAGACCCAATGCAATCCATACAAACATAGTACACTAAGAAAACAAGCTTATCTTCATAAAATTGAGCCTATTTGTTTTGCATTGGATTGTGGCTCCATCATATTTGACTTTGATGAACCAATTGATTTTCCATCACTTGCTTTGAATCCCTTTATTGGCATTGATTTTTTATCACAAGATTCTAATTTATTTTCTTGAAATTGGCCCAACAAAATCACCCTAGATCAAAGCACATGAAGGTTGCTTCGAAATGGACAAAATGAGGATGATGCTAGGGAAAACTTGAATGAAATATCTTCATGTGAAATATCGACCATTGGATCACAAAGGAGGGATAATTATATCTTAGTTTCCCAAGAAAAACATAGCCAACCAGTATCTTAGGAAAGATGGTACACACCATTCACTTAATTTTTAGTCATTTGCAATAGTTTAACTTATTTCATGAGTTATAATAGCTTGTATGTGTTCCAAGATAACTATCCTATGCCTTATGATCATGTACCCATTTCCTTGAATTTTCATCGATTCAGCCACATAAAATGACAGAGCTAATGCTTAGCCTAAGGTTAAGACCAATATTGGTTTCCCTTGGTTTCCCTTAATTTGAATCTCCAGACTCAGACTCTGTTTCTATATCATTATGTATGTCAATAGCCATGAACTCCCCTTGTTTGACATCATGGAGAGTGGATAGCCAAGATACTCTTTGTAATATAGAAACATGCAGCCCACTTAAAATTTGTGTTGTTTGTTGTAATAAGGTTTATTGGTGATTATATATGTTATACACACAAATAACAATTGTTCGTGCAAATTTGTGAGCATTCCACTCACTATATTTTTCATGCAATATGGCCAAGAAAGACTAGTTATTGCATGGATTTGCTAACAAGTTTAGAGTGCATTCAAAGAAAAGGAAAGTACTAATAATGGAGGTTTGTGATGAGGGGGAAATGATGAGCTTATTGAGGGTAAATGAAGACAATATTAAACACCCAACTATGCTACAGACCCAATGCAATCCACACAAACATAGTACAATAAGAAAACAAGCTTATCTTCAGAAAATCGAGCCTACCTGTTTTGCATTGGATTGTGGCTCCATTGAATTTGACTTTGATGAAATAATTGATTTTAAATCACTTTCTCTGAATCCATTTCTTGGCACTGATGTTTGACCCCAAGAGGATAATTTATTTTCTTTAAATTGGCCCAACAAAATCACCCTAGATCAAAGCACATGAAGGTTGCTTCGAAATGGAAAAAATGAGGACAATGCTAGGGAAAACTTGAATGAAATATCTTCATGTGAAATATCGACCATTGGATCACAAAGGAGGAATAATATTATATCTTAGTTTCCCAAGAAAAACATAGCTAACCAATATCTTAGGAAAGATGGTACACACCATTCACTTCATTTTTAGGCATTTTCAATAGTTTAACTTATTTCATGGGTTATAATAGCTTGTATGTGTTCCAAGATAACCCTCTTATGCCTTATGATCATGTACCAATTTCCTTGAATTATCACCCATTCAACCACATAAATGAAAAATCCAATGCTTAGCCTAAGGTTAAGACCAATCTTGGCTTCCCTTAATTGTAAGTGGTACATGCACATGGATCATTAACTTTATCTTGTTTGTAGGTGGGTACCATAGAACTGAATAGATCAAGTCACAATAATGACAATATTGTTAACCAAACTAGATAAAGAAAACCAACACTCATTCACTAGGTTGAAACCTGTAGGGACAAAAATACACAAGCATCCACATCCACAAGAATACTGCACAAGGAATAATGCTTGTCTAGTAGAGGAATAATCCTTGAAAAGTGATTCCTATATATAATTGATGATGGCACTCCACGATGATATCCAAAAAGGTGAATCTGGAGTCTGAATTTTATGTAATAGTTATTTCAAAGAGCCACTAGGGGCACATTGCAAGAGGATGTTGGACTAAGTCCGTACCCCATATAGTTGTTATTTGTTGGTCAATTCTTTCTATCAGTAGTTGTGTAAAAAATAACACCTATATTACCTTTCAAAAATAAACAAGCACCCACATACACAATAATTATTCCTTTGTCACGATCTATATACCATCCCTTGAGTTTACTATGCTTGCCTACTACCTAGACTACTCGTCAATGTTTCAATGATAAATTGTTTGTTTAATGTACGATTAGATTAATTCCAAAGGCATATTAAAATGTATTCATGGATATATATCCACTATAAACAGGTTTTGAAATGAATTTGAAATAATATGTCAAACATGCTAAGAAACAGATTGCAGGGTATTGTTGTTTTCAATTTCCAGCCTAGACCAACAGTCACAGTTTTTATCATAATTTTTCCGTCTGATAACGTATTGAATTGTTTCCAATTGGGGATGAAATTATATTCATGTAGGTATATCCAGTAGAAACAAGTTTCATAAATGTGAAGAATTGATAGGTCAAGTATACCATTGAACAACCTAGGAAACAGTGTTTTAAGGGTGCAGATTTAGGATAGGTAGTTAGTATTTAGGGCATAACTTTTTCGTATGATATCGAAATGAAATGATTCCAATAGGGTTGTAAAATAGATTCATAGGAGAATATTCCCTAGAACTGGGTTTGAAATATCTATCCATTTGGTCTTCCAAAAGTGGATTGTACCAACTCTGTTCCGGGCAAGGTCATTGCCACAAGAATTTGATAATCAAGTTATTTCTTTGAAATAATGACCTGGATATGTGAGATGATATATAGTCATATAGTTTTTAATGTAATCAATCCCCATACCAAAAATCACAAATACTCAATTTCAGGTTCTGTGGTATGGCCTACACAAAATTGTGTGCATGCTTAAAGTTAAGAGAGTTGTAGTTCAAAGATATGGGAGGTATTCCATAATTCAAGAGGTGAATATTGTATCACATACCTCCTTGAAAAATGATTGCTACTCTCCTTGATGGGGATTTATGAGACATCAATTGAAACTTAGGAAAAAAAATTCCCTGCGTCTTCTTTGCTTCACCAGTGCTGGTGATCAAGGTTGCCATGGTTGTTTTGAGCAACAAGACAGACTTGTTGTGTCCACTCATTAGATTCTCGATATCTCTTTTAATAAATGATAAACAAGTGAATAATATCTATGCTACCCTACAACAAGTCTAATTATCCCAAAGAGAAGTAGCAATACAATTGGTATTTTAGTTGGAATTAACCATGGGCCATAAGCAAAGTCAAATGATATAACTGAGTCGTGGCATGATCCTTGTGGTAGGGTTATCATTATTTTATTACCTCTGATTTGGATGAACTCCCAGGATCATAATACCTTTCTTTTTAACAATGAGACAACACATTATGATCTCCCAAATGAACTTGACTTGTAGTTTCAAGGGATATACCCTAGAAACAAGGGATAATCAACTTTTTAGACAACAAGTCCTGAATGGTTAAGTATTATTTAAAGTGGTCTTGGGACATTGACAAGCTGATCCTTCAATTCTAATTATACCTACAACTCATGTTACCATACCATAATGGATCATGGAGTACTTGGAATGGGAATGGAATAATAGATGAAATATATAAAATATAATGGTATGTCAATTCTAAGGTTATTTTGTGTTATTGAGTTGCAGCCCAATGCCTTGTAGAATAGGTTATAATTCACAAATTTTGAGGAATGAAATAAATGAGGTCAATCTTTAACTTTTGGTTGCTACAGGAGTATGTTGCAAAGGTAAACCTTGGAGTAAAAACTTTAAAAAATGGGTAAGCCTTGCTTGGACTAGACTTAGAACAACTAGGATGTAAATTATAATAAGAAGGTGGTGTTCAAATGGAAGTTCCAACCTATAAAGTCTAATTAGAGTGAAGTGTGTAAGCCTTTTGAACACGATATCCAAGATTCAAGGTATAAAATCAATGAGGCAATAGGTAAACAATATGTGTAACTTGTTGACTGCAGGGTATGTTCATACTATAGAACTTTTTATCATTTGCAAAGCAAGTCACAGGTTTTAAAAGACCATCATCCACATTTTTAAGTAATGGATCAAAGGAGGTAAATCACATATGGAATTGGGCTTATACTTGGAATAGATATAGAGTATAGGCTACAGGAGAAAAACAATGATGATCATCTTCATGATTTTGAAATGCAGAGCATAAATATTGGAAATAACTTGGCCCTCTATGCTATCAAATGTCATATTTCAAAACAATCTTAATGTTGATTTTGTAAATCACTATTGTCCAACCTGGAAGACTTGTAGGTGTCAGCCTTGTGAGAATTGTTTTCTTTGCAGTAATTAAACCAATAGTCTCCATATCGTATCCATCATCTGAGAATCAAACAATTGCTCAAAGAGAGAAGTTTTCTACTTTTGAAGTTGACCAGAGTGAGAAACTCTCTTCATGAAGGAGAAAACTCATCGAAAGGATGGTGGAAATTGATCAACCTGGCTATTAAAGTCATCGTTATATCTCCCCATTTGAGAAACTGGTGAGTTCCTAAAGGATGTTCTAAAGGACAAATCCAACGATGTGCCTAAAGGATGTTCTAAAGCTTAAATTGTGGAGAGGCTTCTAGTGGATGTGAAATTGTGTATACATTTTGAACATAATCCAACAAAGGATGAGGGAAAAGTTAAGATGAAATGTAATGAGGAAGCCTTTGTGGTACAAGATAATTTATGTTGTATAAGTATTAGCTTCTTAAATGAAAAATATTTTGAAATTGCCCAACAAAATTGGTTCCATAAGAAAAAAAAAATGCTTGCAAACCTCTATCAAAGTGGATTGAATGGTTAGCACCAACTTTTTGGAAAATTACATAAACATATTTGCCAATGGGAATGGAGCTGATTGTAGGAGTCTAGCAGAGGAATAATGCTTGAAAAATGATTCATGTATATAATTGATGATGGAACTCCATGATGATATCCAAAAAAGTGTAGCTGCAGTTTGAATTTTACGTAATATTTATTTCAAAGAGCCACTAGGGGCACACTGTGAGAGGATGTTGGACTAAGTATGTACCGACAGGGTTGCTATTTGTTGTTCAATTCTTTCTATCAACATTTGTGTACAAAATAACACCTATATTACCTTTCAATTTTTTATTACATTTCAAATTTGATATGCAATATCAAATTTTCTAAGAATGATATTTTATTTATTATAACAAAACTCTATGTATTGAAAAAACAATTAATATATAAGTAAAGCACATTTAAAGTGGAACATAATCCATACAAAAAAAAACTCTTTCATTACAAATTTTTACTTATTGAATCAAACTTATACTAAGAGGTGATTATCAATCTATAAATATTATACTGAAAAGTGATGATCCATCTATAAATATTAAAGATGAGCAGTATTGAAATTGTTGTGTTGAGGTTTTGAATCATCTACAAATTTGGAAGCTCTGATTCAAAGTTTGGAGCCATTCATGTTTCATTGAATATCATTTTATATCTCATACTTTTTATTGATTTTTGATATTTTTAGTTGTATATTAGAACATAGCTATTTTATCTGATTATGTAAATTTCCACAGTTAGTCATAATGATGGAAAAGTTTTCTGGATGTAAATTGTGTATTCAGTTTCAAAACATCCAATGTTTCGAGTGGACACTCCACCCTGATGATGTGTGGAGTGTCCACTCGAAACGTTGGATGTTTTGAAACTGAATACGTAGTTTACATCCTGAAAAACTCTCTAGCATAACTATTTTATACAAGGTTTGAAGAGCTGATACCTTTGGGCCAACAAATGTATGATCAAGTATTTCAGGGATTGTGTACTAAGCAACTTCAGGAGACAATTGATTACAATATTACAGATTGATGGGGAACTTTTGTGTCCTTTTGGTTCACCATCATATGAATATATTTCATCTAGTTGAACAGCATATTAAATATGGATTTAACTTAGGATATGCGGGAGCTTTTGTTGATTGAGAGAAAACGCTAGTTTCAGTTCTTGAAGTAGTATATTTCTCAAGAAATTTACAATATGTTTAGTAAATCCATCAAGGAATATATGAAATAGGAAACAAAAGGTTATTATGACCATCCAGTCAGTCTAGTGAAAACAAAACCAATAATTCTTTTTGAGAATAGTCTGAAATCTTGTTCCCAAAACGATGGTTTAATGTGGATAGTTAATAATAGATTACAATAGGTCCTAGGATGTTGTTTCATTATTGAGGTTATTCAAGATGATTGTTGTAGTTTTAGTCACTAAGGTTCAGACAAAAAACTATGTTTTATTGTGGGCCACTGGATAGTTTCAGGTCCAATATTTCATTCCAGTGGTTCATTGTTTTATCATTGATTTTCAATTCATAGAAAAAATTGGCGACATGGTCATGGTTACCAAACATACACGCTAATGCCAAAGATGAAATTGAAAGATATTATGGACATGTGACTGTTTACCAGCAGAACTATACACGTTTTCCTCAATTTGTGAAATTTATAACTATCAATATGTACTTGGATGGGAGCACGAGGGAACACATGAGATTTTATGTAGATGAGGAGAGAATGTACATGAAGTAGGTGATTAGTGAAATATTGTCTCCATGAAGTTCCATCTTATGAAGGCTCCATCTCCAAGATACTTGTATCATATTAATGATGAAGGTGTATCTTGGATAGATTTTGCATAAATTGGATCTGTATTTATTTATTTTTGGCATCTCTGGCATACATTTTAATTAGATATATTTTCCACTTTATGAAAAGAAATGTCTTCTACTTACAATTTGTCTCTCTCTTGGATGTTGTTTCTATTGTTTCTGAGTTTAGATAGTCAAATGGATTTGTTGTTATTTCCCAGTCTTTAACAATTTGCAAATTGTTGCATAGAGATATCATTAGTGGCAACAACCATAATCATTTGACCAATACTTGTATCTAGTATTATGTGCTTACTTCTCATCTGCATGGAAATTTGTGACCTTTGAAAATAATATCTAAGGTATCCATTTTCTTGGAAATTGGTGAAAATGGATTTCCATGCTCTTCCCTCACAAATATATGTGGGCTAAGGGTTATATATATATATATATATATATATATATTTGAAAATAAATTTGGGGCTATATATAGGTAAATCCAAAAAACCTCTTTATGTAAACAATTCGCCCAACAGGAGGAAGGAAGTCATCTTTTGAGGTCACAAATACATTATTTCCAGCATAGGAGGAAGTGATATTCTGGAGTAGTCATCAAAGAAAATACATGATTTCCAGCACATGGAAGAGGCTAGAAGCTCCTATATAACATTGAAACTGGATGGGCTAGTTTTTGTTTGAGACAAGTCAGATGGAAAAGCTTATTTTCCTTTTGGATTGTTTCTAGGGATTAAGATATTTGAAGAACTTATTAACTCATAGCAAGATTTTTTGACAAAGACCAGCAAGATGCATCTAACTAACCATCACTATCGGCAAGTTGAAGTACAAACACAGATGCAGCTCGACTGGCTAAGTAATTTAAGTCTAGAAAATGTCAAACAACTGTAAGGGAGTATTCTATAACTAAATGATTTTTTTTGTGTACTGTGTATGTCCTAATTTATTCGATTCCTATCATTAAATTATGTTACTTATCCACTTTCTAGGTTGTTGGTGTTCCTGTCACACTTGAAGGCGATTTAAAGAATGAATTTGTAGAAACAAATGTTGGCTTTGATACTGTATGCAAGGTATGCCTTATTAAAACTTCAAAGATTAATCATAGGATAAAGGTTGCCACTTCAAGCATAGTTATTAGAACTATTGCTTGAGATATAAAAGTATCCCATTAGCCACTACTAATAAAATGTTTCATACTAAAATCCTCCAGGTTATAATTTGGACCCTAATAAGGTAAGAAAAACTTACCAGGGCTCACTTATGTTGGTTGAATGAAACAGTATGGTTTGAAAATATCAAAGCGAAAACTTCAGATCAGACCACAGATTTTCAGAATTATCTGTCATAGTTAAGGCCAATTTTAAGATTCTTAGGAAAGATACAAGAGGTCCATAGCTTGCTTTGCAATCAGACGCTTTTTCTCGTATGTCTTGAGTAAGGGACCTGAATCATACTGATGTAACATGTACTTTTATGTATACTATAAAAAGCATAAAAAGATAAACAAAAAACACTTCTAATCAGAATACTTATGGATTAGTCATTCAATTTGGCTTATCAATTTGACTAAGAGAAAGCATATTCTGCACAGTTCAGTTCCCAACTCATTGGTAATATCTGTCTTGATACTTTGTCAGTTGGGAAGGTAACTCCTAAACAAGAATGATGCTTTTTATACTTTACAATTCGATTTTCAACAAACTGCCAATCCATGGGTCCCCAGAACATGCCATATTGATGCTCGATTTGTTCTCCTTGTTTGCAATACTTTGTCAGTACTATTTCTTCATACGACTTATGGGGAAAGAGGCATCACATGTTTCTCTAGAGTGTTCTTTTCAATCACATCCAAATTTGGTAAAACTGTGTTCTAACTTGGAACACGTTTGGATAAGGATCCCTCTTGCTCTTCTATAATGCTTGGATTCCTTAACAACTCATTCAATTTGCATCAATGCAATTGTGGGTGTAGGTGATTCTTGGAGAGGAAGTTGTCTCATCAAATATGACGCTTTCTCAAGTGACTAATCGCATTTGTGATGCTATTCAAGCTCGTGCAGAGAAGGGTAATAACATGATCTTTCTCCTCATATAGTGCAAATTTTGACATTTTGTTAGCTAATGGCTGGTTGATTTAAGGAATGTGATTGTAACTTGTTGGTTGTCCCTCTTTGAAATCTTCTATTTTGCTTGGCATTAGTTTCCTGAACTCTTGAGCATCCCCTCCACTTCATACTGTTAATCCATTTATAATTTTAACTGCTATGAATGCCTTGTTAGAAAAGCAAGCATGCACAATTGAGATCAATACACAACTGAACAACAATTATGAACCATTATAATGTAGGGTATCTTGTATAGAAGAGAATCATATAACGAAACCATAGGCCAAAAATGACAGTATTGCAAAACAATTGGGTCACACCATTGTCCAATTGACATTAATATTTAACATTTGTTCTTAATGTCAATTTGGCATCAGTTCAACAAATCCCCTCTTAATGTCAAAATGGTTCTTCTTAACTCCAAGCATATTTATGAAATTTTGAAGCCATGTTAGAAAAGTGAACATACACTATCAAGATCAACACACATTGGAGCAAGAATGATGCACCATAACATTGACTTGCTTCATAAAACATCACAAAATATGGCCTTTTATGTATAAGAGAGGCATATAGAAAAACCATAAACCAAAATGGCAGTACTGCAAAACAATTGGCCAACACCATTGTCAAATTTGACATTAATATTTTAACATGCCTTGTTATCTTAGCATATTGCAGGTAAATATCATGTTGTCATTGTCCTATCGGAAGGCCTCATTGAGAATATTGTGGATAGTCAACTTCTCATACAGGTTTGTAAGCGTCTTTCAATTTACTTCTTTCTACACATAATTGTCTTTATAGTTTCCATAGAATTACTTTAGAACTTATGTATTGTAGTGATTGTGAAAATTTATTTATTTGTATAGGAAATAAAGGGCTTACTAAAAGAAGGCGTAAGTACTCAAAAATGTCCATCATTACTTTCACCATGAGCAGCTGCTCTGTTGAAATCTCTTCCACTTTTGATCCAAAAGAAGGTAATTGAAATTTTTCCGAATTTTCCATTTCTGTTAGTTTCTACCATTAGAAAATGGTTTATAGAGGTGATGATGACATTTGTAAATGCAGCTTCTCGAGGAAATGGAGACAAAGGGATTGAATTACTTGTCAAATGTATGTACCATTTTTTTATAAACGTTTTGTTACTTCAGAGATCCCTGATATTGTGATTTGATTTTTAGTTTTGGTAGTATGATAATAAACAACACTAGACAAAATGCTTATAGAGATAATCCATTTTAGTAAATTTCCCTAAAAGGATTCAAAGAATCAAACCTATGTATATTCCATCCTGTATTTTAACATTTTGAGACATTTTGATTGCTCATTATCATGTTTAAATTCAACCATTTGGAAGGAAAGCGACATATTTTATACGTTTAATGTTATTGGAGAGAGTTTCAATTAAAAATAAATGATTGATATTCTGTACAGTGCTAAGAAAAATTGGTATGGCACTACCCCCTTCTACATATTTTGTAATTCAGAGATATACAACTTTTCATAAGAAACTTCAATGCAAGTTGGAAGGTGTATCTCCGTAATGGGGGATTGATCTCAAAGATTTGATGTTTCTTAAAGTGTCATAGATTGTTATATGTAGTTGATATTAGTATATTACATGATATTATTTCAAAGTTCCTATGGGTCTAGGAGAAGAAATTCATCAACAGATTTCAATTGCCTCCTCAGAATTCTGTATCAAATTAAGAGTGGTTTCATAGTCATTTTTCTATGCAGACAGACTAAAAATTGTCCTTTTTGTTGGATACTCAGATAGAAACGGAGAAACTTCTAGAAAAACTAGTTGAGGAGGAGCTAGGGAAGCAGAAGGTTTGATGTTCTCTCTAACCTTGTACGATACTTGACAAAGTGGCATACTGTGATGATTTAAGTGGGTTTTAAGTGTGAATGATTTAAGTGTGATTGATGTTCTCTCTTACCTTGTACAATACTTGACAAAGTGGCATACTGTGATGAGTTAAGAGCTGGAACAACATATGTCCTATACAAACCAGTACTTGAGGGATCTAGGCCTCTAATATTTGCAAGAGCTTGAGCTTACCATGATTCCAATTTTAGAGTTGTTTTTATTGAACCAAATAAGTCCATATATAATATGACAATGCTAGATTCTTGTATGATATTCCAGCAAAAGTATCCTGACCTTAATGAGTGTTCTGTTTTGCAGTAGGCTTGGACTTACACAGCTAAGAAATTGGACAGTGTGTGTCATTTTTTGGGTTATCGATCTCATGGCTCTTTACCATCAAATTTTGATTGTAACTATGCATTTGTAATTGCAGTTTACCATTGTAATTACACATGCCATTCAAATGTGTTTATAATATAGTGATCTAATAAACTGGGAAGCTAATCAAGAGTTTTAGAGTAATGTGTACCTTGAACAAGTTGGTGCTCTTTTCTTGCAGACTCTAGGTCAATTAGCATTCTTTCTTGTCATGCATTTGTTGAATGGTTACATGGCTACAGTCACAAACTTGAGTCAACCAGTTTCCAAGTGGAGGCGTGGGGCAGTTCCAGTCATTGCATGTCACACTATCTTTCAAATTAGACACAATAATCTTTCCTTTTATATAGACTGTTCTTTGTTAGCATAGTCTCGAAATAGGCTTCTCTCCTTCAAAATTTTCTAGAACTAATATTTTTTGTTATGCATTGTTCAATTTCCTTAGTCTATGCTTGTTTTGGTGCATACAGGCCATGTTGACCATTGATAAGTGGCCTAATGACTGTAATGTCATTATACCTGGAGAGATTGCTATCTATTCAGAAAAGTTCAATCTTAAGGGGAAGCCAATTAGGTATGGCCACACTCCCTAGCCTTCTATCCCTTATTTGGGAAAAATGCATTTGATATTTCACTACTAAACGATAAAAATGCAAATCAAGAATGATACATCATGATGCCAAAAGACAGTCACATACTAGGTTCACCCTCCCTACATAAGCAAGGAGAGCTAGTGTGTCCACTTTGGCTCTAATTAAGTGAAAGATTCACCAAGACTTTAAAGGTTTAATAATTAAGTGAAAGGTTCGCCAAGATTTTACAAGATTTTATAATTCAATGAAAGATTCGCCAAGTTTTTACAAGATTTTATAATTCATTGAAAGATTCACCAAGATTTTACAAGATTATATAATCGACTAAAAGATTCGCCAAAAAATTATATATACATATTATACTATTGATAAAATAGCCTTCAATTTTTCCTATGTATCATGGGGATTCACCCAATTATTATACATATAAATTTAGGGGGGGTTCTTAAAATCACCACTGGAGACTTGCAAGAGAGACATACAAAGGAACATTGTGGAGGAGAAGAATACTTTGGAACCACAGTAATATTCAGAATATGAGAATTTGAAGGGTATGGTGATTCACTCTAAACCAATTTCATAAAGTTTTTTCAATATTAAGAAGGTATTCAATATTTTCATTTTTTTTCCAAAATTTACAGGAAACAGATTTGGAAGAGAGACATATCGAGGAGCACTGTGGACCGGAAGAATACTTTGGAACAACAGAAATATTCATAAAATCAGGATTTGAAGGGTATGGTGATTCAATCAAAACCCTACATTCAGATAAAAATAAAAAAAATCACACTTACGTTAAACCCCCTTTTTTTTTCTTACGTGAATGTAAAATTTCACCCTAGGATTTAACTCCCTCTATCACTACTTCTTCTCGCTGAGAATTTTTTCTTTTCCTCTTTACTTGGAGCTTATGGGGATTTTGAATTTTTCCTTGTGGAGGGTTTTTATCACCCCCACCACCTGAATTACTCTTTGAAAACTTTGTATGTTGCAATTTACATGAGAATGAGTCCCTTTTTCATTTGAAACTTTGCCTCTTTGTTTATATTGAGTTTTCGAGCTTACCATGGTTTCAATATCATCAACAAATTGTATTGTAACATCATGGGTATTACCTTCTTCTTCTTCAAACATAAGTGTATTAGTAAATGCGTTGTTGAATCCAACTGATGTCATATGATCAAGAAAAATATGACTTGGGTCAAAACCCCTGATTTTTTTTCATACTTCAAATTGCACTGATTAAGGTGAGTTGAGTAATCATCAATTTTTTCAATGCCTCTTAAAATGATTTCTATGATTTTCCATGGTAATGGAATAAATTGCCTCTTTCTTTTCTCATGAAAAAAGTCCAATCAGAATCTGTATTGCCTAGCAACTTCAATGATGAATATTTTGTCTAAAATGTAATAAGGAAGAAAGGAAGGACTTTCACGGTAACCAAAAATTCTAATGACATTATAATTTTCCATTTTTTCTATAATCCCCCTACTGCTCAGAAAGGTCGTTGCCTCTAATGACAATCTAATTGTATTTTATCCAAAAAGAAATTTCTTGAAAACAATCACGAATTTATTGTGTACTTCATAAAAGTAATAAGTAGCTTTATGTCACCACAAAGTTTGATACCACATAGTTACTTGATCAATTTTGCAATCTATCATTTTCCTGATAGTCAAACCCTTGAAGACATGGCAATAAGTAATAGAAAATATTAAGTAAGAGGCCATATAGAACTTCTTTTCTTTCTTAAAATTCAAAAGATGTGAAAAAAAATTAGCAGAGATGTTTTTTTCCCAATCAAAGATATCTTTTTCATGAATTGTAAAATATAAGATATAGAGGGCCAGCCCAGAAATGGTTTTCGTGGATTCTTGACTAGTAATTCTAGTGAAGATCCATGCAAGTTGTCAATGAGGGTTCTTCAATAAACTGGCCTAAATTCTTGATATATCAATTGGCATTATCGCAGGATCCTCTAAATATTATTGTGAAAGATCCAATCCATTGTTTTTGTTCTTGAGGAAGTTCCTTTCTTCTCCTCCTTTAAAGGTAATGGTAGGCTCCGACAACTTCAACATCTTTCTGAAAACCAACAGTGTTAAGGAAATGGAGAGTTTACTTTGAATTTGAATAACCCTTTGGCTTGGAATGAATTTATCAGCACACCAAGAGACAATTTCCTTACAGTCAAATACTTCAGGTACACATTCAGCTAGATAAATCCCTGATGTCCATATTATGTTCTCATTTCTTCTAGGTAATGGGAATGTAGCATAGTACCAATAAGATCTTGACCATTGAAAATTGTGTTCTTCTCACCCAAAAATATTCAATGTATCCCCACGAAACTGTTGTTTTCTTATAGCCATTCTAATGAAGTTGGTGGACTATAGTATAATTCCTTAGAACAGTGATTTTGAAATGAAGCTTTTTCTCAATAATATAACTTAAATTATTTTTTCAATGAAGAAATTAATGAAAATTAAATGAAATTACCTTGAGAGTTCTTCCATTAATAACGGTATTTTCATGATTTAATTGGCAGTTATCTTTCGTCGGATTAGAATTTAATGTATCTCGAGAAGAGTGACAAAGAAAGGATACACTACGGTGGGGAGTCAGGCATGAGAGGGATGATGAGGCGAACCTTTAGGTTTGCTAACCCACGAACCCACCATAACATGGAAATATGGCTAAGTATTGCTTGAAAACAAGAGTGAAGACAAGAATTTAGTTAAGTATTGTTATTGGTTGGACTCATAAAAAA
Organism: Picea engelmannii; assembly: GCA_009831015.1. Taxonomy (NCBI): domain Eukaryota; kingdom Viridiplantae; phylum Streptophyta; class Pinopsida; order Pinales; family Pinaceae; genus Picea; species Picea engelmannii. The sequence continues at coordinate 1,176,965 of ML779575.1, read as the reverse complement.
AAGACTATTCAAGACTTGGGGACCCGTGAACCCACGGTGGAAAAGATCAAAAATATTCTAAGTATAGAACTTAAAATGAGGATTGTGAAGAAATGAAGGTTCATTTTGGTAACGACGGAGAAAAGGGAACATAAGAGATGATAAAGTGAACCTGCAAGTCCGCCAACCCGCGAACCCAACCTTATAAGAAGAACTCTTAAAAATGACTAAGTGATAGTGCATTATGGTTACGGTGAAAGAAACGAAAGTGCAATTTGTATAACACGGAACTTTTTGGTAAAGATAATTATGAACCCGCCATGGACCAAGAATTTTTCTAAGGAAAGAGAGAGTGAAAGGATGAGGAAAAACTTATATGCAAATGAACAAGTCTCAATTTATTATCATCTAGGAGTTGCATAATGGGTTCCAGTATGATATTATGCTTAAGATTTCATAGAGATGTGTGAAGTTTGGAAGAAACTAAAATATTGACTTGTCATTTGGCCAAAGATTCAAATCCTTATTATATTTAAAATGATACAAGTGAGGTCGAAATCTAATTATTTACAATCAAATTTGGCATAGCACAAGTTTTTTGTATAGCCCCAAGGGTTATCTCAATTGGTCTAGAGCCATAGGTGAGTTTTCATGCTTGTTGTTGATCATGGGTTCAACTCTCTTGATTCCCCTGGGGTGAGGCCCTGTAATCAGAATTGACATTTTACCCGTTTAAGATCCATGGAACATGGGGAAGTACTTGGAGGGTTTTCCACGAGTCTCTCTCCTCGGAGAGAAAGAAAGAAAGAAAACGCAAGCTTTTTATGTCTAAATAAAAACTTCAAGATAAATTTTCTAAACGACAGGGAGCATTCAATGCCCCTTTTTGCTTGAATTTATTTTGGATATGATTTGGATGTCTATCCTTGATTGACGTGATGACTTGGCTTATATGTGGCTTGGAAACTAATGAATTTTATTCTTTTTTTTTTGGATATCATACAGACTAGTTGTGTATATATATGTGGGTGAGTTCATATACATGTGATGTATTCTTTGATGATGAGATGATATATGTATTCTTGTTTGAGGAACTAATTACAATGTCTAAGATGAGGTTGATATGGTTGTTTATGTGATGATGAATGAAATGTGGCCTTGATACTTGGATTGTGTGGCTTGAACATATGATGATGACGTAGTGACACAATAATAAATGACTATTGATGTTGTTAAAAAAATGCTATTTGTGTTATTAATTAATTAAACAACATGCATAAATAACAAAAACATCCACAACACACCATGTATAAAACATAAAAAATAATCCACTAAAAAAACTAAACTAAGGTTTTTATATACTCTTAAAAAAATAATATTTTAAACAATCTCAAAATATATTTTAAACAATTTCAATATATAGTACCTTCATGACTCATACAATTTCAAACTTATTACACTTTGAAGTTTGACATTATCATAATAAACAATTTTCCTTTTAAACAAAATGCTTCTACAATTTTAGAAATTTCATCAAACAACCTTAATAACATTTTAGTGCAAAATTTAATAATGCATTATTTATTTGTTTTACATCTCAAAACATTTCTTCCTTTTCAAAATAAAGAAAATAAAGTCATCAATTTTAGAAATTTCATCAAACAACCTTAATAACATTTTAGTGCAAAATTTAATAATGCATTATTTATTTGTTTTACATCTCAAAACATTTTTTCCTTTTCAAAATAAAGAAAATAAAGTCATATGTAATTGACCGAAATTTAATAATACATTGTTTTATATGAGAACATTTATTTTTTTCAAAATAAAGAAAATAAAATCATATGTAAAATAATTAAATGTTTAAGAAAACAACATCTAAAATAATGGTTGAATTCCATTACATTGAAAACTTGGGAAAGAATATAATTTCCATATATGTATTAGAAAGCATACTTATTTCATAACAAAATAAAATGATATATGTATTAGCAAGCATACTCATCTCATAATAAAATAAAATGGGGAGCACAAGGGATTAATTCAATCAATTATCAATATTGTTGTCATTTCATATTTCTATGTTGATAGGTGGTCGGTTGGAATCTTTCTAGGTAAAATGTATTAGTCCACATCAATAGGTTTATTGGGGATGCCATTTATGAATGTGGATAAGTATCACTTGGGTTTCCCAAGTTTTGCTTAAAAATAAAACAATAAATAATAAAAAGAAAGATAGCTAAATGAAAGAGGTTCATGCTAATATCTCTCATATGGATCTCTCAACAATAGCAATTAAATCACTAACATACCCCTAAAGTAGAGGAAGGGGAATGCCGAAAAAAATGAGTAGCATATTATTTTTTATCATCATATTAGATAACATGGAGAAGTAAAGGGCCTAATAAAGTTTTCCAAGTATATAACAAAAACAAAAGATATTACATGTGTGTACCTTTAATTCTATATATCATCTAGAGTTATTTGTTACCTAGATATCAAATCATAATTCGTTATTAAAATGAAATAAAGTAGAAGGAAACTTCTATTATCATTGCCAATTACTAATAAATATAAAAGCATGTCATTGATGTGATTTATAATATAATTTAAGATAAACTATACACATCTTCTCAAAATAAGGAAGCCCTAGGTGTTTCTGCGTTATCCTCTAATTACCTTGGCAAACAATATACTACTGCATAAAATGTGTAGGTTTATAATACAAGCAACAATGATATTTGCACAGGCTGAATTGTATCATTTGATCAAACATTGCATGTATAGAATTATGTTCAAAACATAGAAGAAGCTATAACTTTGTGACCTCCCCTATGACACTAGAGAATCCCAGGGGTGGAGTAGTGATCAAGGATGAAAATTTTAACTGTGTAAGTGACAAAGAATACAATGGTATCTCTTCTTTTTTTGGAGCAAGACATAAGTAGTATCTTTCATTTTTACAATGCATTCATGTGAGAATGTTGTTGCAATGTGTATACCTTCTATAATTGTGGTGCATGACATTGTAGTGAAATTGCGTCTCTTGGATGTTGAAGCATGAAATACGTATCTTACTACTTTCCATATCAGTAACATCAAAGATAAAGACATGGCAAGGTCCCTTAGCATTTATGAAGGTGTGTAGATTAGTTTTCAAAAGTACTTTGACTTTCAATGTTCATGCATTTAGGTATGGATTCAAAGATTTGATAGGAGTAAAGTTTGGGGGTGTTTTGATTGTTTCTAATGGTTATTTTCCATAACCACTTACATATTTGATCAATGTTGGTTCACCAATAATCTACCATGTCAATGTCTGCACTTGCATTTCATGAACTATCAAAACCCTCCAAAAAAAATGTTAAAAACAATACACAATTAGTACTTTAATTATTGATCACATATTGAGTAGTTTAAAATGTGGTTTGGAATGGGAAGTGGTAGAGGAAAAAAAATGAGAGTAGTTCTATACAATATAAGTAAATTTGAGTAGTGCAAAGCAAGTAACTTGAAGACATGCTTGTTATTTTAGACAGATCTACATATGATTCCATGAAGTTATTTAGTGGAACCAATGGTTCTTTTTTCACTTGAGATAGTTTATGAAATAACACTTGAGCATTGACGCAAACAAACTTTGCAATGTATTTCTTCCATCAGAATCGAGTGCAAAATGACGATCTTCTAAGGTTGGTTTGAACTCTATAAATTTTAGAATGGGGTTGAAAAGAATATCTTCATTTCCAGTCCATGTAATACATTTTGTCATTAACATTGGCACTATACATTTCATATGTTGTTTTAATAAAGGATAGATAAAGGGAACCAAAATACCATTTAAGAAAAACATTGTTGCATCAATGTAATAGAAAAAAATATAATGGATATGCATGGAATTGAAAAAGAATGCATATGTGAGCAAAGTGAAAAATACATTTATTGAATTTATTGAAGTGTCAATATATTTTTTGATGTGTGTAACTATTTGAACAACAATAATTTATATACTTGTGAAGAATTGAGTAAGGTCTAGGAATAACACTCAGGAGAAGAGATCAAACAAAAATTATATTTTAATCTTTAAAGAAAAAAATTTATATTTTTATAGTATTTTAACATTTGTATCATGTTAAGAATAATAAGAATAGAAAAATTTACATTGAAGATATAAACATATAGAGGGAGAGAAAAAGAACTATACAATGAAAATGTTTTTTAAGATGGATTTTAAATAACTTTCTCATATATAATTTACTCTTATATAAAATTGTAATTTATTTAATATTAGAATATGAACTCTAATGACAAATTGACAAATTGATTACTTGGATAATGTAATATTCATTATTGGAATAAAAGTATTCAATAATTATAGTACATTTGTTACTAGGTTTCAATAGAGCACAATTTTTGTAAGATATTCAATTTCTTGTATTATACATAAAAGAGAGAAGTATTTATGATAAAAATTGTATTAGGCATAACATATTATATATACATTTTTTTATATGTAAATATATAGAAATATAATTTATTTTTAAAAATCATCATTTTTTAAAAATATATGTAATAAATAATATCTTAAGTACTTTAAATATTATTTTTTTTAAAAGAAATATAAATTCTCACAATTAGAATTAAATGATATTTACTATTTTAAAATGTACGTGAAAAATATATTTTATGTATATACATATATTTAAATTGTAAAACTATATTTTTCAGTATTTAAATTTTGAATTGCAAGTAATGAAGTAGATAAAAAATTTAAATAAATATATAATTTTTCTTAAAGAATATAAATATTCAACTTATATATAAAAATATTTATGTTATAGAAAAAATAGATAATTAATACAATAGATATAAAAACATTGATTGCCTTCCACTATGTATTTAATGTGAATCTCTATGTTTTGTACATTTAATCCACTATGTATTTAATGTGAATCTCTATGTTTTGTACATTTAATGTTACTAAACATTGGCTTTGGTCATTTTTTTCTCTATTTAACAAAAAGTTTCTGCCAAAAACCATTGGCCATGCATGTGAGAAGGGTTTGTGACTGCGCCTGCCCATAGCAAGTAATGGAAATAGAACCTGTGAAAACTCGTCCGCCGTTATACTTCTTGTTTAATAGAGAACCGAACTTGGCATGATTTGACTTCAATTTAAGCATATTATCTTTTATTTGAGTTTTTCCTTTTTCAATATATATTAAATATTATGTTGAATAACTACTTGCTTTATAGCAGCTCAATTTAGGTCTATTAAATTTTGTCGAGTTTTTTTTTTTTAATATGAGTTGTGTATTTATATATATATATAAGGATTTTTTGGCTGGCTATTATCATGGATTTATTGTGGATTATGTGTTTAATTTTAATGAATATAGATTTTATATCTTTTCGCATTTGTATATATATTTTTGTAGACTTTATCAGTCAAATCGCTAAGTGAAAGGGGATCTTTTGTCTCACAAACAAGAGGATCTCATACACCAATTTGATGTGTTGACTTGACCGTAACCTTAAAAATAGATTATTATTATTATTATAATATAAAATAATGTTGGATTTACATGACTTCAAATTTTATTATACAACTTAAAATACCTTTAAATTAATCATAAGTTTCCAATCACTATCTTCTTGTTATCCATTTCCTTTCATTCACAGTTTTTGCAAATACGAGTGATTTGCTTTTCTCAAAGCTTACAATTATGTCAAAGGGTTGTATTACACCATGTTGATTCCATCTCATCAATTGTACAATTATGTCAAAGGGTTGTATTCCACCATGCTGATTCCATCTCATCAGTAATTTTTATTTATCCCTTCCTTTAGTGCTTTTTCCTAGATAAATTTGATAATTTATAAGATTTTTGGTAAAATTATTTACATATAGATTCTTTGTTGATAAGAAAGGCTCGGGTATATCGTTAGAGATGCAAACAACAGAATTGTTGGACGTGATTGTGTTTAATATGTAGAAAAGAAAAGATGAAAATCAACAAGACAATCGGGTATATCGTTAGAGATGCAAACAACAGAATTGTTGGACGTGATTGTGTTTAATATGTAGAAAAGAAAAGATGAAAATCAACAAGACAAATATGTGTAATGTTTTGATAGAACATGGATTAAAAGAATTAGTCAGTACAATTTTTTTTCAAAACATATCAACACAAGGGTTGTTAAGCATAAATATTATTTTTTTTAACTATATATTTTCCTTGAAATGTTATTTACAATAACAAATACTTTTTCAATTTTTAACTCTTACTATCCTAGATTCATACTCTTAATCTATCAAGTATCAAGAGGGATTAAATCCATTGAGGTGCAAACCTTTCCTCAAGTTTTATACTTTAAAAAAGGTTTGTACCTTTAAGGATTTGATCCTTCTCAACGTTTTGTACTCTAGAAAAGGTTTGCACCTTTAAGGATTTGATCCTTCTCAACACTTGATAGATTCGAAGTTACAATGGATCTAGTTTGATTAATAGAAATAGAAATACCATTACCAAAAATAAAATTCCTTGCTTGAAGTAATTTGGTTATTTTAGTATTACACCTCATGCATTGATTGTAATGGTATAATCTACAAATACTAATAGAGGAATCACACCCAAGAAAACAACTTTAGCAACATTACAATATACATTTCTAAATTGCTTTGCACTATATTATTGTTGAAGTCAATTTAATAGATAATTTTCACTATCTCGAATTCGCAATCAATGCACTTGATCATTTCTCTATATCGATTATTAAATCAATGCATATAATCATTTTGCACTAAATAATAATTGAAATCAACGCACTCTATCATTATTGAAATCAATGCACCATGTTATTTTGTGTTATATCATCATTGAAATCAATGCAACTACCTAATTGCTTAGGCATAGTTCTCACGTAACATATATTGCATGAGTGCTTTAACAAACTATATCATCATTGAAATGAAAGCGTTATTACAATTTCCTCTTTCTTTATAAAAGTCCATTCTTTACACTTGGTCAAGCTACCTACTAATCTATAACTTCTTGTAAATATAAGTTTCATTACCAAAAAAATGTTTTTCCTTTGCTTCTTTCTTTATTTTTATCCATTTTTTTATTATATCACTCACACCACCATAATCACAATTTCCAGTGGAGTAATCACAATTCCCAATGCAAAGTTAAGTTCTGAGATTACGTTTCTAGTCACTTCCAATGGGGTGGCAATAGTCGATGGATCCAGGCTATATCGCATTACATAAGATGGCCTCTTCTCGTGTTTCCAGTGATGCTTGTTAAACCACACAGAGCCCTTCATGAACATAAGTTGATGAACAAATTCGTTCAAATTTGTCAAGGATTAGGTGTATTGCTAGTGGTAGATGTCAGAGTTTTTAGTTGGGGTGTATCTTTTGTGTCGGCTTCCACCTATACCGTTCTAAGCACAACACAATTGGTATTCGTTGTGGTGTTTTCTTTTATTCTACTCCAACATAGGATCATTGCTTATGTTTTGAATTCATTAGTTCTCCTCACCTTGAGCACAATTCTTGATGTGGTTCATGATCATAGCAAAGCTTTTGAAGGTGTAAGAAGTGGACAATCCATGCTTGGCTTCATTCTTGCCATTATTTCCTCTATGCTATTTGTACTCATTCTCCCTTATGTAATTTGTTTTCACCAAGGTTGTGGGTATGGACACGTTTTCAATAGTTGCGGAAATGATAATTATGTCATTATTGAAATCAATGCAACTACTTGATTGCTCTTAAGCACATTTCACACATAGGATATATCGTTGAGTACTAAAATGAATGGACTATATTGTCATTGAAATCAATGCAATGACACAATTTCCTCTTTCTTTAAAAGAAGTTCATCAGTTCTCCTCACCTCAAATGCAATTCTTCTTGGGTTCATGATCACAATGAACCAACTGAAGGTGTAAGCAGTAGACAATTCATGCTTGGCTTCATTTTCACCATTGTTGTCTATGTTATTTGGACTCATTCTCCCATTGATGTAGCTTGTTTTCACTAAAGTTGTGGGTTCTGAAACATTTTTTATAGTTGTGGAAACATAGCTTTACGTGGCCATGGTTGAATGTGTGGTTAAATGCAATAGGGATTTTAGGCAGGGTTGCATGTGTTGTTAGTGCAATAGGGTTTTGGGTAGTGGAGAGTTCAAGATGATAAAGATGAGGCCCACAGTTTCAAATCAAGGATGGCAACTTACTAAATGACACTTGTTTGGACTACAATAGATGTTAATGTTTAAGCCATTATTATAGTTCTTTGCATTTCATTAGATAACAATAGAATAATCCAAGATCACTGAGAAATACACAATCACAAGAGACACAGCGTTTATCCTGGGAAACCCTCTAGGGGAAGAAAACCCAGCAAAACTTCCTTAATATAGATAGCCAATACAATGCCAAGAGATCTCTTAAACTAATGCAGAAGATCCTCTCCCAGATATGCGCCACTCTCTCTCTCCTTCTTCTTTAACAGCAGATCTGAAACTTGTCTCTTAAAATGAGCAAGTGAGTTGTGTGTCTAAGTGAGGCGCTAGCCTCCTTATTTATATTAGACTGGCACGTGTGAAGTGTATCTTCACTGGCAGGGCCGACTTCTCCAACTGGGTGGTTATAACCACCTTAATTATATTCTGGGGTCTCTTAAATATCTGTTGGGGCCGACTTCTTATTCTGCCTATTATAATTATCATTTGACCAATCCCCAAAAGGGGATTTGGTCCTATTACAATAGCCGACATGATCAATCCACAATGGGGATTGATCCAATGAATAATAAATTAAATAAGAATAAGAATACTCTTTACAGTTACATTATTTCAATACTCCCCCTTAACAAGAAGGGTATTCTTCAGCAGCATCATGCAAGAGAGAGAAGACAACATCATCAACAGCATCAAGTGGGTAAGAGGACAACATCATCAATATCATCCTGGAACACTAACTGGTGTATCTATAAATCATCGAAAGTTTTCTTCATCGACAACATCGCCATTCTCAAAGGAATGCCATCATCATCTGCATCAATATGTATTAGTATAAAAACTGATACATCATCATCATCACAACACAAGGTTGGCTCATCATAATATAAGACTGGCTTTACGTCACAACTGTCAAGCTGGAAGCTCAGTACTTGTCTTATCTCAATGTCTTGCTTTACGTCACAGCACTCAGGTTGGAAGAAAGATACTAGACTGGCTTTACGTCACAGCTATCAAGCTAGAAGAACAGTACTAGTCTCATCTCATCGTCTTGTTTTACGTCACAGCACTCAAGCTGGAAGCAAGATACTCGTCTTGCTTTATGTCACAACCATCAGGTCGAAAGCAAGATACTAGACTGGCTTTTCATCACAACCATCCAAATGGAAGCTCAGTGCTAGTCTCATCATATCATATTTCTTTACGTTACAACTATCAGGTCGGAAGCAAGGTACACATCCTGCTTTACGTCACAACCATCGGGTCGAAAGCAGGGAACTAGACTTGCTTTACGTCGCAGCTATATAGCTGGAAGCATAGTACTAGTCACACATCATCTTGTTTTATGTCACAACCATCAGGTCGGAAGCAAGGTACTCGTCCTGCTTTACGTCACAACCATCAGGTCGGAAGCAGGATACTAGACTGGCTTTACGTCACAACTATCTAGCTGGAAGCACAGTACTAGTCATATGATCCAGGTGGATATCGGGGGCCACCCACCTTTTCCAAATGGCTCAAAACAGTTTTCTGGCCATTTTGGCAATTTACTATTTTTAGCAGGTTTTCGCTTCCGGGGCCATTTTGAGGGCCTAAATGAAGGTTTTTCGAGATCG
>ML779575.1:1147103-1157201 GCA_009831015.1 Picea engelmannii | reverse complement strand
ATATTTAGCACCAACCAGTCTCACTAGTAAATATTAATCTTGGTTCTAACTTCAAGTCTCACTAGTAAATGTTAAACTTGCTTCCAACTTCAAGTCTCATTTTTAAATATATTATTATTTAGGTTTTCATTCATCCAAACATTTCTACAAAATCGATATTTTACTAAACTCATTTCAGGAAAGCTAATTTTCTAATACAAGGACATTTCTACAAATCAATATTTTACTAAACTCATTTCAAGTAAGCTCAAGTTCTAACTGTTTTTTAATACAACCATTGTAACAAACAATTCACAACAAAGGACAAAATGCTATGGCTAAAGGTCAAATGAGAATAACATTATACTCCAGGTTACAATCCACAACCCATCCAAACCATGTTTTACAACAACATCAAGCCTCCAAACAAAGTGAAAATTGCTCAACCATTTTTTAAAATTGAATCCAAAGATAGAATATCTATATACTGAAATAGTAAAGTGGGGTCATCCATCTCTACATACATTGGTTCAATCAAGGGAGCTTGTGGGCTTGCAAGGCACAAAGGACCTGCAGATCATGATACTTTCAAGCTCGCAAGGGACTAAGACCAGGCCGAGGACACAGAATCTTAAAAACATTGTCATTGGAATAACTTGACTAGGGTTTGAATCCAACCAATAACGACTTCATATTTGACTATAAACACATATAACACTAAAGAAAATGTGTACAAAAATGATAGAAATTACCATTAAGTTAAAACGAGAGCACTGTTTGCCATCGAAAATGAAGATATTGGTAAGGACAATCTGCCATTATATAAGAGTTGGACTACTCATTTAAGACCATTAATAACATCCATTCAAATAAGTGGATGACTCTGTTTATGTTTTGCAAAGATGAGGTGTTTGTAGTGAGATAACTATGTGCTCAGAGGCACCCTGACCCCTGTTAAGTAAAGTAGAAAGTGGGCAGTTCTAGATATAAACTGGGCAATTCTAGATATAAACTGTGTAAGAGGAGTTTGCAACATAATCATGTCCGTAGTGTGTTAATAACAAATTTTGCCTTTCTCATTCTCATTTTGCCTTTGCATTTAAAATCAATGGAAGACAGGAAGGAAGGTGAACTGCACCTTGAATTAAAAGCAATGCCGTTGAATCGCTTTTGTTTCAAAATCTGCTTCTCAGAACAGTTAGCTGGCCGCTGTTACATGCACCCTTCTTGTGCCAAGGAAGCCATAAAACTGTTATAAAGTGGAGCCTCCACATTATCTGCGTATATGCACAAAGACTTCAAAAATTAAAGCAGTACATATGAAACGTCATATTGATTGAAGCTGCTCACAACTTTTGTTGAATCCTTTTGACTGAAACACATTCCCTGAATCCTTTTGTAAAGTTTCATTTGTAATCTGAATAGCAATGAAACTGCTTTTCTCTGGAAAAAAAACACTCCATGCATGTATCCTTGTCAATGATCAGCTTTAGCCTTTCCCAGCTTTCCCTCCATAGTAAATATCCCACAGAACTGAGGAGGATTCGGCATTCCGATTAACATACTTTTCCAAGAAGCGTTTTTCTGTCAATTTAACATTATGTGGGGAAATCCTCTCTGTTTTCAACAGTTGCATGGACTTCAAGGCCTCCATTACTCCATACCGAGGGATTATCCTCGTCTCCAAGTTCAATGCCAACAGACAGAAACATGTAACAATATCATGCAATGAAAGCCCCAGTGATTTGACCAGATAATCTACCCTCCGCTTCAATTTTTCCTCTGAAAGTCCCAGAATCCACGGCGTCCGACTTGAGAATTTGAGAATTTGTTTTTCGGAGAAACCCAAGCTGCTCAAACACTGCAGTTTTCGATCCATCTTTTATTTTTCCTATTCCTAGTATCCCACGCAAACCAAGTCCAAAGATATGTGATCCCTTCTCAAGCCCCAATCCCTCGGCCACTTTAAATGACTCAATGACAGTTTCCTCTGTAGTCGTGAGCAAACGAGGCTGCCTTGCCACTAACTTCGATAACGTTTCACCCTCAACACCTAATCTTTGCAAGAGTGAAAACGCAGATCTAAGCTTATCCTCACTGTAATTTAAAATGTTTGAATTGATAATAACGATTTTGCATATATCCTCTTTCTTCATGATAGACCTAAGCACGCTGAGCCTAGACTTGAAGTTTCCTACGGATTTATATAAGAAAATATTAGGATTGTAAAGGACCGCCTTTCGAATCTGAGCAGGGGTTGTCAAACCACATTCACCTAACAGCTCCAAACCTTCTTCCAAATTCTGTTTTGATTTATGAAGCAAGCCCTTGTGAAGTTTAAAGACTTTTGAAACATCTTTCTCTGTCATACCGCATTTGTTGATGAAAAAATCTGTGACAACGCCCCGGTTTGGTGGGCTTGGGGATCGGATTGATGTTTCCGTGCAGAATTTGACGATTTTTATGTGGGGATTTGCATTCATTGCAAGAGGACGAAGCAGCGAAATTGGTATCGATACACGAGTGGATGATACTGAGACTTTGTTCGTTATCAAACGTTTCCATATTCTCTGAATTGACATTATCTTTGCAAGAGTGTAATCACAGATTTAAGCGTACCCTTGCTCAGATTAAAAGGGCGAAAAGGGGAAATAAGTACCTGGAGGAGGCCGCCGGAGTGGATGTCTGGATGGATATCGCCGCAGATGGTTCGGAGGCCAAAATGTTGGGGAAGAACATCAGTGAGTAGGGTGTTGTGAGGGTCTAGGGTTTTATGAGGATTTAGGGATACTTCGTGGTGACATGGAAAAAAGAGACGAAGTTTCCATTGGTCGCATAAAAGTGTAGTATATATAGCAAATGTTTTAAGTCATTTCGGCCAATTTTGATTGAAATGAGGGAAACTTTGTGTTTAGATTCACCATGGGTGTTAAATGGATTTGAAGTTTGTGATGCTCACCGATTTGGTCTTTGGAGAGTTTAATATATGTATTTGTAATAGCAACTTTCATAATTAAGGGTAAAAAAATATCATGATGATGAAGTATTAAATTGTCAATCTCTATATGTTGTTAAAAAGCATTTTATATTTTATAAATGGTAAGATAAATTAGTAATTTTTATGGAAAGTCAATAATTTTCTTCCTCTATATTTGAGTATGACCTCTTCTTCTATGCATAGTTTGCTTCCTTTATATTGGAGTATGACATCTTTTTCTATGCATAGTTGTTATGATGTTAGAAGGCATTTGTTTTTAAAAGGGTTGTGTACAAAATTTGGTTGTCCTAAACCGAGTTTAGGACAACTACTTATGGTTTATTTTTGTTTATACATTACCCTTCTATTGACGTCCACCTGTAATTATATCGATAGGTGTTTCTATTTCAGAATTGGGGTTCAAAAATATTGGTGGTTTAATTAAGAAATATTAAGTGGATGTCTAAGATTTAATGATGCCCTAATATTCTTCATCGTCCTCAACAAAGGAGAGATGAGATTAAATTCTAAACCTAAACCTTAACATTTTTTTCTTTATTGTTTTTTCCAAGATTATTTTAAATAATTGCGACAGGTGTTCGTTTCATGTGGCCACATTTAGATGGTGTGGGCATAGAATAATCATGGCCATATGTCCATTTCCTCTAGCCACATTTGGCTCGTGCAGGCTAGTGGGATGGCCTTTTGGTTTTCAACCATGAAGAGGTAGTTCAATCAATTTGTTCCACTATCGATAGCGCAACACGTAGATAGATAACAAAGCATGATAAAAGCAGGATATTGTAGGCGGATTTATGGATTGGGAACATAGATACATCATTTCTGACATCACCTTGGCTCGCATGTAATCCACCAGGACATGAAAGCCAGAAACATCATGATCGGTTTCGAATACAACGTCCGACTAGGCGATTTCAACCTTGCTCCATTGAAGATCCTTAGCCACCGTGGGTATTATCCATATAACGCCTTTGCGATGAGTTTTCCCTATAGGATTATTAGAATGGATTATTTATGCTTTGTTCTGTTTGATGGAATTTATGATTCTGTGTAACATCCCCTAGCTTAATCGAGGAATATTACTTGTGGAAAATACACATAAATTCGAAAATTTTCTACTAACTAAATTCATGTAGCTTACCAAATACGATCTATACACATATTTAACCATTTTAAATACTAATTATTTAAATGCAGCTACCTCATGCTACCTAACATGAATTTCACCTCCTCATTGGGACAAACTGTGCGCACAACAGCCTTTGTACTACGCCCGACAACTATTTCTCAGTGCACGCAACGATTCAAGCACCATGCCAGAATCTCATTACTGTTACTACTAAAATTGATTAACAAATACATTTAAACACATAATTACAAACAACATGACAGTCAAGCTCATGCAATTGTCCATACTAGTTAAAAACATAAATGAAGCTAACAAATTCACCACAACAACATATAATTCATTCTCATGCATAGAGTAAAACGCACAACAATTAAACTCATGAATTAACTCAGGAAAACAAATAAACACTTATCTTTTTAAAACAATTGTGCAACCAGCTTCTTGGGAAAAACATTCCACTCAGCCATAGACTTGTTATTTCAAATCTCAACAGCAAGTCACCCCCAATTTGGGGCTAGGAATCCACAAGAAAAGGGTGTCTCTCACTGTCCCCTCACAACTTAGATATCCAAACCCCACTAGTATTCTCCTACAACTATCCCAAATTTCCCTTAACTCTCTTCATCTTGACCCGCCCAACCCAAGGAATGTACCCCTTCATTGCTCTCGGTCCATTAGACATCCCATTCATTTATCAGGGTCTCTCTAACGCTGGTAACTAGGAATCTCTCTACTAGGAACTCAAGGGAACTCACTGCCAGGAAAACTACCAGCAACAACAACAAACACTTGTTGTTACAGTGCAACACACACAAGAGTTCACTCTTAAGGCCTAACAACCTAACTCTTCAATCTTTAGCTCCAAAATGCTTCATCATGCTCCAAAATTTTCCCAACCTTCTTTCTCTATCTCCAGTGCTCTTCTTCCTCTTCCCTCTGCTAGTTGTTTATGTAAAACTTCAATGTGTAAAAACTATTTGTAACTACCCATACAAATTTCCTCTATTTTCCAAAGATAATTGATTGCTCACTCTACCCAATGTTGATTGTATTTCAACCCCATGCTCTCCAATAACTATGGGATGTGATTCTCACACCCACCCTCTTACATGAGTTTAATGATTGGGCTCTCATACACTAAAACAAAAATTTAGAAGTTATCCCCGATGATAATAAAATTCAGGAAAATGGGTTGAATTAATACCCATAATTAATTTCCCCCTTGGACCCCTTTTAGACACTCTCTTCTCTTGTGGAAAACTCAGCCCCCATCAATGTCCATATCCCCCAGCAGTTGGAAACACATTTTATTTATTAAAAATTCAGAAAATACATTTTGCATATTACATCGCTTGGTCATAGCCACTTTCATAGCTACATTATGCATTAATTAAACTGTGGATTGTAGTGGGGATGTTACATTCTGAGACCCACTTCGGTAGGCGTACAAAGGCAGACCTTTATTATATGGGAAGTTAATATTTATGTTTGTTTAATTTGATCATGGAAGCATAACAATAAGATAAGCATAATTTGGTCTTATTATTATATCCATATAATGATCCCTCACTATCTATGTTTATGATTTAATAAGTTATGGATTGGCACAGATAGAGTAGAAAAGGATGAGCACATTATGTCAGTGGCAGAATGTAATAATTGTGAATGGGAAATTATCGGTCCCAACCGTGCATGTGAAGAATGGAGACATTGTTATTGTGACAATCCATAACCAAACGCGTTATAACACAACCCTTCACTGGTATATATAAGTTCATTTTTCTAATCTGAGAGTCTAAAGGGATAGAAATATCGATCAGAAAATTAATTTATGATTGATCGCAAGAATAGAGTTCGGCAATTCCGTACAGCGTAGGCTGATGGACCAATATACCTAACGCAATGCCCCATTTGGCCTAGTGGAAGTTACAATTACATATTTTTCGTCGTTGAACGCATCAGAACTCTATGGTGGCATGCTCATATCTCATAACTTCAAGCTATTATTTATGGAGCCATTATCATCTATCCAAAATATGGTGGTTCATATCCCTTCTCTCGGTTCCCTACGTCAATGCTCTCATCCAACTAGGTCAGGATCTACACAAATAAACTTAATGTTTAATAGATTTTAATAAATACCTATTATATTTAAAGTTTAATTCATTATAATAATAGGAGGGAAAGGGAGACGACTCTTGCTCATGTCAAGGATTTGAGCAGTAAATATTGTTTTATGTACATGGAATTTGAGAAGGATCACCATGAGCTACAAGCATGGTTGTAGAGGCATTGTTCTTCGACAACTTGGTGAGAGATAGAAGAACCCATCAATGGATTGGATCGAATACGAAGAACGAGAAGTTGGTATTATAATCCACAGCATGAGAAAGTATCGAAGATAGTATATTAGTCCTTTGTCACAGTTCTTATCATAACCATCATAACAGATTGACTGTATTAGTTTTTGAAGGGTAGAAAATGACACCTATTGGTATATATCAACCACTTTTTATAATATGGTTGTGATAGTATATATGTTTATTGTTCAAAACTTGGTTGTCCATACCACTTGTTCTTAAAATCTTTGTTTTCAACAAACATCATATATGAAGTGTATGTGTTTATGTAACCTTCTAGATGACCCTGCCATTGGACACATACGATTGATGTCAGCAATCGATTCCCCTTCTTTCAATCTCTCCCTCACTAATCTTCTCTTCCATTCCTCGTCAACTGCAATATTTCATTTACTATAAATCTAGTGATTTTTTTATGACATCCCCCTACTTGTTTACTCTTCCCTTTCCTTCTTGTTGTGAAACAAAGCCCACATTTGACCCTATATCCACTAGCGATATTATCTACACCATATCCCTCACTAAGCAATTGTGTCCAGTTTTCATCAACAACATTGTCCTTGAATACCTTAGATTGCACTTGCTCCACAAGTTCATCAATGATAATGACTTCATTATGCACCATGAAACCAAATGTTCTTTCTTTCTTGCTAGAGTTGGAGTTGTACCTTATCCTTATCCCTAGATATTCATACTCAAAGGGAATATCTATCATCACCATATGCTTGGCTTCTCAGCGTAGTGACCTTCATTATTTTTTTGTTCTTAGATTATACACAGAAGTCCTCTCAGAATATACAAAAAGATTCCAAAAATGGAGAAAAGGTGTAGTGATGGCCTCATACCATTTGATCGAAAAGAGTGTTGGCCTTTAAAAACTGCAATGGGTTCAATTGATTCATGTTTTTTTAAATCCTTCAAGAAGGAGGTCTTTCAATA
Organism: Picea engelmannii; assembly: GCA_009831015.1. Lineage (NCBI taxonomy): Eukaryota > Viridiplantae > Streptophyta > Pinopsida > Pinales > Pinaceae > Picea > Picea engelmannii. The sequence continues at coordinate 1,149,796 of ML779575.1, read as the reverse complement.
GATTGTCAGTGTTGCTTGCATTCACTTTTTTCCTAAATCTCCTCACAATTTCATAGTTAGATCATCAACACTTATGCACTAAATAATTTCTCAACATGATTATTCATATTTTATGGAAAGTTGAAAGTTGATCACTATATGAAGGGCATGTACCCAGTTGTTTTAACCATACATGCTTTGTTTACCACTCCAACATATCATCATATATATATCTTGTTGGAATTCAATTGAACAAATGGGTGAGAATAAGGGTCTATGGGTACTACTAGCTATAATATTGAGCTCCTACTTGATGGAATCTCAATCTTATTGATCATATCTATAAGTAATACTAATAATGGGAGTTATAGTGAGATCGGATTGGCGATGAATTCCTATGGGAACTATTGCATTCTAAATCCATTTTGCAGGTTTCCTTGGATTTATTTCCACTATCACCAAGGTTCATACAATCCAAGAAAAATAATTTCTTAGTTATTGATCTTCTCGTCATCGGTGCTATCCTCCATGGCTCCCAACTCAAGTTCGAGCGATAGGACATGTGACCATTTGTTGTTTCTTAAAATTAATTTTAAATATGTTTTGTCTGACAATTATAGCAAAGAGACGAGGGGAATTTATCTACATCCATCCAATGTGCAATTCTCTTACACATTTTTATGGCATTTTTATAGTGCATTTAAATTGTTTCGATGTAGTATTAAGAGAGAGTGTTTTAATGGATATTTAAGAATCACTCTTAAACCCTAAACCAATACTAGTGAATTATATCTCTTGTGAGCTAGAGAGTATTATTGTATGCAGGGTTTAAGGGTTAAGGTTCTTGCTATCTCCTTTAAAGTATGTGTGTTTGTATTTTATACGAGCACTCGTTTATAGGTTCCACCTCAGGCAAGTTTCTCATTGGTACATTTGTGCATTTTTTTGGGAAAAAAATCTTTGAGGGGAGTTTGGGTTAAGATGTCAAAGTGTTTGCTTTATTTCGATATGTAAGATTGCTTAATAGATTAGTTGTTGAAATAGATTTGTAAGATCTAAGACATGGTGAGCTAAGACATTGTGCAGAGTAATTGAACCAAATCCACATTTGAATATGATATAGATTATTGTCGATCAAATTTAAGATTTTTTCTTCCATGTAATGTGAATGAACAGATAGAATACAAATTGTTAGCTATAAGATTAAGAATAGTGCGTTTTTGTTGACCAACAATTAAGGTTTTCATGTTAATGGGAAAATATTCTTAGAGTGATTGGTTCATGAAGGAATTCAACTTTTAAAATTATATTTTAATCATTGCAATGTTTTAAAAGGTTGAGTTAAGGATGACAATGGAAATCATATAGCTATTATGTGAGACTCTAAGTTGTCCTACTTACCATCATGGGATAAGATGAAGTCACATTGCAATTAGGGATTGGGATAAAATAACTCAAGTTACAATTAGTGAGTGGAACTAAATTATTCTTGGAAGACATTTTGTCATTATACATTAAATATAGAATATTTAATTTATTTTTAAATTAAAATATATAATGAAAAAAATATACTCAAAGGTATTTCAAATAGTGTGGAATAAGTGAGATCAACGAACACATGTTATTCACCATGTTCTATGTTTTATTGCATGGCATCATACATATGGGTTGGTAATTCTTCTTTGATCTTTAGTTTGTAGTGGAGAGGCAATTGATGCTAATGATTTTAATAAATGGTTGGATCTGGTAGAGGACTTACCATTACCTACTAATCTTGATGTGCCCATCTAATTGAACTAGGATTCAAGACCTTATTATTAACAAGAAAGATTAACTACCAGAGGAATGCAACTAAGGAATATGTGTGATCATATAAGGTTTTGTTAATTGATGAGCGGTGTGGGAAGGGTGGTATAAACAACATTGAAATTCCCCCCTATGCTGGATGAAAAATGCATAAGGTCCATTAAAGTAAGAATGCATCTATATCTTGTCCACACCAAATCTTGAAATTCACAGAGAACCTAGCTAGAGAAATTCACACAAAGCTTGCAAAAAGAACAAGAGATAAAGAAGTAAGAATGAGAGAAAGAATGAAGAATGAATGTGCAAATTGTATTACATGAGTGAGTAATAAATACATGAATAATCCCTAATAATAGTTCAATGCACCATATATAGTTGCATGACCAAAACAATTCGCCTTAGTAGTCACCTAGAATGAAGTAGACATTCACTGACAGAAACCGGAGTTTAACTGCCACCTAGTATGAGTCAATTGTCAAAGTAATCAATAGTTAGTTGTGTCCACATGTGTGGAAGAGAGAGAAGAGCATGCATGCATGAGATATGTGCCCCGCATGAAAAAAGAAACTATTGCATGAGAGAAAAACAATTATTGCATGCACGAGATGTCCTTGTCTAGTTTAACTAAACTCACCACTAGTCTAACTGAACTCCTAATTGAAGTCAAAATGAAGAGGGAGGTGCTCCTATTTGTAGGAGGTACCCTATTTTTTAGGAAATGCACTCCAAAAAGACTATTCCATCTTTGGATAGTGCCCTCGACCTTAGACTGTCAAACTTAGGAAAAATAATCACTATATGAGTGTGTAATTATTCCAACACCCCCACTGAACACTACTATGGTGTAAATAAAGAATGGGTCATGACTATAAGGTCATGTTAGGTACCCATTTTACAATGAACCTAAA